>LS484861.1:0-26462 GCA_900490705.1 Pristionchus arcanus | reverse complement strand
TGAGCATGCCAAGTTTCGTTAAATCGTCGAGGCTTCCGAATAGCGATTCGAACGATTCCTTGAACTCGGTGAAAGCAGTGATATCTCCATCGAATGTAGGAGGTTCAACTCGACCAGCCATGGCCGACTGTTGATATAGAGTAGGAATGACGAATCCAGGTGGAGGAGGAACTGATGGATCAATCGGGAGTGAAGGATCGCGGAGAAAATACGATGGATGACATGGATAAGGATAAAATCCAGGTGGATGATAAAAAGACGGATGAGAAGGATGGATGGATGGATGAATGGATGGATGAGGATTGATGGATGGATTTGGATGGATGGATTCATTGGATGGATGGACGAGGGGATCAATAGGCTTGTGGATAAGCTTATCAGTGGATGAGGGAATTGAAGAACGAGGTCGAGGAGTGGGTGACGAATTGGATGGAGGGGAAGGCTTCACGATGATGGACTTGTGGATAGATACATCAGACGATAGTTCGTCTAACAATACAGGAGTCCAATCGATCTTGCGCTCTTTAGTGATCTCCTCATATGTTTTGAGAATCATCTGAGCTAACTTAATCATCTCGGAAGAAGAATCCATGTCAGTGGTGTAGTCTCCGTATTTAGAGATGTATAGCTCTCTGATAACACGTTCATCATCAGACAAACGACAGATCTCCATAAATTCTTCGTGACGGTTCTTTAGCTTTGCGTAAGCCTCTTTGACTTCTTCCAAAACATCGGATAGGAAATCGATGTTAGTCAGAAATTCTTCCTCGGAAAGGGAACGTATATATTCAACCTGCGAGTCGGACAGAGAATCACCGATTTCCTCCTCCGATACTCCAGTTGTTTGGCGGATGGTCTCCAAGAGAGCTGCGACTCTGCGTCGGAGAGTTCCTTGATGAATTCCAATGAGCCTGCGGATCTGGCCCGAAGAAGATGTAGATTTACCGGTGGTGGTCGCCATGTCGTGACTGTAGATGGGTCCGGGATGATAGAGAAGACTTTATCCACTACAAGCCGACGATATTAAAGAGAAGGAAAGGATGAAGGAGGAAGACTAACTAGGAAACGGATGGATTGAAAGATAGAAAATAAGAAGAATCGGTTTGCTTATATACGGAAAGATGCAAATTGCATGAAATCATCAATGTATAACATGGGAATAAATACACTAACACTATGCTTGCAAATAAAGAACAGAAAATAGAAAGATATTTCACGATACTATAGGAATCGTGACACTCCGGACGGAAAAAAGAATAGGAATTTAGTAGATTGAGGGAATCATTAAACGATGGGGCAGTAAATGAGTGAAATTCGATGGCATACAATCGACATCGCGCTCCCGGAGAAGAAGAAGAGTGACATCAGTGGCAGCGAGAAGAGAGCGGGCACATCAGAAACATCGAGACATCATTGAGAGAAGAGAGCGGGCATCATTCATCTTTGCATCAGAGGAAGTGATCATCTCGGCTGTCTCGGACTTCATCGCCATATCTCAAAAAATCATTAAAGGTAGGATCAGGATCATGAATGGCCATGGTGGTGATGTGTTGGACAGGAACACGAACTCCTGGCTTGGGAGGATGATTGTTGGTAGACTTGGAAGGGATAGCAGCAGGGAAACGAGGAGGAGCAGGTGTTGAAGGTGGCTTCGAGGAAGGGGTAGAAGGAACTGGTGACTCGCAAATGGCTGTGTGATGGTTTCCTCGACAGTTACTGCACTTTCGAGTAGTTCGGCAATCAGTTGTGATGTGGTTCGATCCTAAGCATCGTCGACAGAGATTACGTTGGATGGCAACTGTGAGACGATCCTTTGAAGTAGAATAGGATGAGCACGAGTCTGGATAATGTCCAGCTGTATGACACAGACGGCAGGAAGGTGAATAGTGAGCATCTTTGTTAGGTCGAGAGGGTACTCCGATTGATGGGGGATCGGGAGGTTCATACTGAAGTCCTGATCCAGTCCGAACTGCAGCTTCGATTCGTTCTCTCTCCACTTCAAGTCCGATCATATTGAGGATGTCGAATACACGAATTGGTCTATCCTTGCGGGATTGTTCCATGAAGACACGGCACTGGAGTGAAGATGGGAGCTTTGATAGGACCATGTTGCTGAGAATTTCGGATGTGTCATCAGAGTCTTCGGGGAGAAGTTGATGGATAACTTCGGAAAGTGTGAGATATATTTCACGAAGGCGGATTCCTTCTTCATCACAAGGTTGGAGAGTACGTATCCTGGATAGAAGAGTATGGCGTACGAGAGGGGCCTTGTCGTATTCCTTTGTGAGGATGAGCATCGCAGTCTTGTAATTGCGGTCAATTCGGCGGAGACCAGAAACAAGTCGCTTAGGTTCCGGGCCGAGACAGGATATGAGCATGCCAAGTTTCGTTAAATCGTCGAGGCTTCCGAAGAGCGATTCGAACGATTCCTTGAACTCGGAGAAAGCAGTGATATCTCCATCGAATGTAGGAGGTTGAACTCGACCAGCCATGGCCGACTGTTGATATAGAGTAGGAATGACGAATCCAGGTGGAGGAGGAACTGATGGATCAATCGGGAGTGAAGGATCGCGGAGACAATACGCTGGATGGTATGGATACGGATAAAATCCAGGTGGATGATGAAATGACGGATGAGAAGGATGGATGGATGGATGAATGGATGGATGAGGATTGAAGGATGGATTTGGATGGATGGATTCATTGGATGGATGGACGAGGGGATCAATAGGCTTGTGGATAAGCTTATCAGTGGATGAGGGAATTGAAGAACGAGGTCGAGGAGTGGGTGACGAATTGGATGGAGGGGAAGGCTTCACGATGATGGACTTGTGGATAGATACATCAGACGATAGTTCGTCTAACAATACAGGAGTCCAATCGATCTTGCGCTCTTTAGTGATCTCCTCATATGTTTTGAGAATCATCTGAGCTAACTTAATCATCTCGGAAGAAGAATCCATGTCAGTGGTGTAGTCTCCGTATTTAGAGATGTATAGCTCTCTGATAACACGTTCATCATCAGACAAACGACAGATCTCCATAAATTCTTCGTGACGGTTCTTTAGCTTTGCGTAAGCCTCTTTGACTTCTTCCAAAACATCGGATAGGAAATCGATGTTAGTCAGAAATTCTTCCTCGGAAAGGGAACGTATATATTCAACCTGCGAGTCGGACAGAGAATCACCGATTTCCTCCTCCGATACTCCAGTTGTTTGGCGGATGGTCTCCAAGAGAGCTGCGACTCTGCGTCGGAGAGTTCCTTGATGAATTCCAATGAGCCTGCGGATCTGGCCCGAAGAAGATGTAGATTTACCGGTGGTGGTCGCCATGTCGTGACTGTAGATGGGTCCGGGATGATAGAGAAGACTTTATCCACTACAAGCCGACGATATTAAAGAGAAGGAAAGGATGAAGGAGGAAGACTAACTAGGAAACGGATGGATTGAAAGATAGAAAATAAGAAGAATCGGTTTGCTTATATACGGAAAGATGCAAATTGCATGAAATCATCAATGTATAACATGGGAATAAATACACTAACACTATGCTTGCAAATAAAGAACAGAAAATAGAAAGATATTTCACGATACTATAGGAATCGTGACCGCTCGCGGTCGCTTTGCGAGTGAAGAATGAAGAATGAATTCGACTCTCACTGATTGGATTAGTCTCCTCTCTCTCGCTAATCCAATCAATGCGCTCGATTCTGACCACAAGAAAATATCGAAATTCCCCTAGGTATATGAGACTTAAGTATTATCCAATTGCAGCTCTTGCAAATGTTCGGCTCCGGAACCGCCAGTGTTGTCGTGCCTGTGGGCAAGATCGTGTACCATAACAGGTATGTCCGTTCCTATTCCACCGAGGGGATTATTTTGAAATTTGTATGGCTGTGTGATGGGTATATTTGTATTACCGCCTAAGATTTTTTAGTTCCGCAGATTTCGGGCTCGTAGTAGGGTTGACGAAACGAAAACGAAATCAACACTATCGAATTAGAAGAGAGATTTGACTCGGATTTCGAAACGCCAGACATGTAAATTAGTCCCGTTTCGAAACGAGAGTAGAACAAAGGCCGATTTCGTATCGATTTCGTATCGAATTCATTGCTCGAATCGGAAATTGAAAGAGCGGCGAGCGAGAGAATTCTGCAGAGAATGGTCTAATTGGAATATGTTTCACTAGCTTCTGGGTGGATTTTGGGGAAAGAGAGGATCAATTTGCCTACGTTTCGAAACGAGAGTCGAACAAAGGCCGATTTCGAATCGATTTCGTATCAAAAATGGGATCGTTTCGAAATGAGACTCATTTTGAATGAATTTCGACAGCGATTTCGTAATTTCGAACTTTCAACTCTAGCTCGTAGCTCTCGCTCAAACTATGAATAACACATCGATCCCCATTACAGAAAGGCGTCTCGTCATGAGGTCTGGCACATCCCAACGATGGAATCAGAGCAGAATCTGATGCAGCGAATGTACGATCACATCAACGACATTCAGTATGGGAGAATTGATCGTCCTGAGTGGACGGTTGATGTGCCGTACTAAAACATACGAATACACCATGTATTGGAATATAATCATGAATTTAATCAATTCCACTTGAGCTGTTGAACGTTTACGATGCAATTGATCAATCTCGTGTGCATAAAATGTAACCTAAACGATAAAGATACGTCTGACATGAATAATTTCACAAAAATCAATTTTCGCAGATATCTTGCCGACAAGTTAATTAAAGTTAAGTGTTTGAAAGTTAATGTACATATATATTTCAAATTTAATGCGGATTTTACAGGAAAAACATAATAATTATTGACAGGAAAGCGAATAACCGCGACGAATTCACGCATTTCACTGGAGGAAAATTGCCCAGATACAGAACCTAGTAGTGTTCACTTCAGTTACATGAATAGCAACTGTCCAATTCGTACCGCGTAGCAGAATAATATCGGTTTGATGCTTCTGAAACCTCTCGACATGGTGCTGAATAAATCAGTTATTAGGCTCCGCATAATTTTGTACATTTGCATGAAAATTGAAAAAAAGATAAAAATTGAAGAATTCCACCTCAAGATCCATTTCCAGTGCTCTTCCAATATCGTTTTGATCGAGCATTCTCTCCGAATAAAACATATAATTTCCCTTTGCTTTCTCCCTCAGACGATCCTGTAAATGAATCATTCGTTGATTCTTCGCAAGAACATATCTTAGTACTCACAAAAATTACGCCAACAGCCCAGTCCAAGTCCACAATGAGGGTTGAGCACCAAAAAAATTCTAGTGATGCAGCATTGTCGCGAAATCTTCTTTGCCACAAACGATGCGATTCGAAGGGACGCCTCCTTTTGACATTAACGTCTTAGAAAAACACAAGTTACTTCAAAAATTATCATATCTTACTCCTTAATAAAGGAGAGTTGTCTCCCTGTGTGTGTGGATGTGTTTGTTCACTATTGCGAAAGTCACGTAGGCAGGTCACGAAACAGTAAACAAGGTCAAAAGTGTCGCGCACGCTTTCTACATTGCGAAATGGGTAGAGAGCGAACTGATCAGCGATGAACCTTACCAGCCGATCAGACCCCGCCGAAGGCGGGGGCGAAATCGGCTGGTAAATTATAAATCAAAAGTAACCGTGAATCCATCGCCATAGAATAATTTTTGCGAAAGCTCGTAGTTGGCGAAACTTCGAAGAAATTCGATATCGATATTCTGCAAGAAGTGATTTAATGATAAAACGAAAAATAAAAACAGATTGAAAGATCATCTTGAGATCATCAAGAACTTCACAAAATAGTTCACTTCGGTTATATCTTGTATTCCAAGATATAACACGGACGGTTGTGCGTGGAGAATGAAGTTTAGCAATCTTAAATTATGCATTTTTTAAAATGCAAATATAAATTTTTTTTAAATCAAGTAAAACCTTTTCACAACTCCGGCTCCCGCGGGGTCGTAAATTGCACAAAATTTAAAATCTAATCGTGTCATCAGTGGCCGAACAGAATTATTATGAGACAGTAGGGTTGTCGATTCGATACCGAGATCAATAGTATTGCATGCCCTTCCCTCCTTGACTCCGCCCCTGCAATACTCTCGCAAGGGAGAGGGAGAGATGGGAAGAGGGTGGGGTGTGCCTAAAGTACGGCTACGGCTACGGCTACGGCTACGGCTACGGCTACGGCTACGGCTACGGCTACGGCTACGGCTACGGCTACGGCTACGGCTACGGCTACGGCTACGGCTACGGCTACGGCTACGGCTACGGCTACGGCTACGGCTACGGCTACGGCTACGGCTACGGCTACGGCTACGGCTACGGCTACGGCTACGGCTACGGCTACGGCTACGGCTACGGCTACGGCTACGGCTACGGCTACGGCTACGGCTACGGCTACGGCTACGGCTACGGCTACGGCTACGGCTACGGCTACGGCTACGGCTACGGCTACGGCTACGGCTACGGCTACGGCTACGGCTACGGCTACGGCTACGGCTACGGCTACGGCTACGGCTACGGCTACGGCTACGGCTACGGCTACGGCTACGGCTACGGCTACGGCTACGGCTACGGCTACGGCTACGGCTACGGCTACGGCTACGGCTACGGCTACGGCTACGGCTACGGCTACGGCTACGGCTACGGCTACGGCTACGGCTACGGCTACGGCTACGGCTACGGCTACGGCTACGGCTACGGCTACGGCTACGGCTACGGCTACGGCTACGGCTACGGCTACGGCTACGGCTACGGCTACGGCTACGGCTACGGCTACGGCTACGGCTACGGCTACGGCTACGGCTACGGCTACGGCTACGGCTACGGCTACGGCTACGGCTACGGCTACGGCTACGGCTACGGCTACGGCTACGGCTACGGCTACGGCTACGGCTACGGCTACGGCTACGGCTACGGCTACGGCTACGGCTACGGCTACGGCTACGGCTACGGCTACGGCTACGGCTACGGCTACGGCTACGGCTACGGCTACGGCTACGGCTACGGCTACGGCTACGGCTACGGCTACGGCTACGGCTACGGCTACGGCTACGGCTACGGCTACGGCTACGGCTACGGCTACGGCTACGGCTACGGCTACGGCTACGGCTACGGCTACGGCTACGGCTACGGCTACGGCTACGGCTACGGCTACGGCTACGGCTACGGCTACGGCTACGGCTACGGCTACGGCTACGGCTACGGCTACGGCTACGGCTACGGCTACGGCTACGGCTACGGCTACGGCTACGGCTACGGCTACGGCTACGGCTACGGCTACGGCTACGGCTACGGCTACGGCTACGGCTACGGCTACGGCTACGGCTACGGCTACGGCTACGGCTACGGCTACGGCTACGGCTACGGCTACGGCTACGGCTACGGCTACGGCTACGGCTACGGCTACGGCTACGGCTACGGCTACGGCTACGGCTACGGCTACGGCTACGGCTACGGCTACGGCTACGGCTACGGCTACGGCTACGGCTACGGCTACGGCTACGGCTACGGCTACGGCTACGGCTACGGCTACGGCTACGGCTACGGCTACGGCTACGGCTACGGCTACGGCTACGGCTACGGCTACGGCTACGGCTACGGCTACGGCTACGGCTACGGCTACGGCTACGGCTACGGCTACGGCTACGGCTACGGCTACGGCTACGGCTACGGCTACGGCTACGGCTACGGCTACGGCTACGGCTACGGCTACGGCTACGGCTACGGCTACGGCTACGGCTACGGCTACGGCTACGGCTACGGCTACGGCTACGGCTACGGCTACGGCTACGGCTACGGCTACGGCTACGGCTACGGCTACGGCTCCCCTTCCCATCTCCCCTCCTCTCGCCTCCAAGAGAGGAAGAGGGTGCGGGAGTATTGCAGTTTTGCAATACTATTGCAAGAGTGCGAGAGTATTGCACCCTCTTCCCATCTCTCCCTCTCCTTTGCGAGAGTATTGCATGGGCGGAGTCAAGGAGGGAAGGGCATGCAATACTATTGGTATTGAACTTGCAACCCTATGAGACAGCATTTCGAGAGATTTCATGAATTTATCGTCAATTAGTACCTGAAAACGGATTGTAATTTTGAAAAAAAATGATGTTCTTGCCATTTCGAATGAGACTCTAGCGAAATAGAACCTGCTCATAGCGAAAACTGACTTTTCAATGATTGAAGCTTGTTTCTAAAATAATTACAATCGTTTTATGAGGAAAAAATCTGACGAACCACCATTTCGATATTCAATTCTTGCCTTACCGTCATCGGAGAATTTCCTGAATATTTTTGATGAAGTAAAGACACCGAAATATGAATACCCTACCGCAAATCAGGCTCATTGTTGCTTCGTCAAACCATTTTGTCTCCATCTTGAGTTCTGTTATCAGAAACTGCTCAAACTTCTTCAATTGAATGGAAGCGTCCGGTCTCTCAAGAGCCAGATAAATGTGCGGCGCCTCGCCAAATTCTGCCTTCAAAAATAGTTTTTAAAAAAAACTTTCAAAATATTATTGTGAATTAAGCACAAAAAAAATTGTGCACTTTCAAGTCCAAGAAACGCATGGTCTCACAAATGATAGCTATGCTTTTGGGGCGTTTGGGCGTAATAGTAAAGGCATAATAGTAATCTTGCGCGAAACAATAGGAAAGCCATTTGCGTTCAAAAACAAGGGGGTGGTAGGAACCGATTGCAACAAATTGTTCTGAACATTATGGATTACCGCTTGGACACTCACAAGGGAAGGTTGCGATGTCGATATGGAGTTTCCAAACGAGACCTAGCGGGATCGATAGAGGAAAAAATTCTAAGAACTCCTATGCGGTTCAAATTTGCTGAGGGCATCTTTGAATTCATGGGCTGTTGTAGCGTTTCGAGCATTTCTGGGACATAACCGCAGAAATCGGTGCTTCCATACAATAGCCCAGGCGTACCCAGATGCCCTCAGCAAATTTGAACCGCATAGGAGTTCTTAGAATTTTTTCCTCTATCGATCCCGCTAGGTCTCGTTTGGCAACTCCATATCGACATCGCAACCTTCCCTTGTCAGTGAATGGGCTCGTGGCTTGTATGCTGACGATCGCGACATTGTCGAAAGGTAATTCAGACGCTGACTGACTGCGCAGACTTCGTTGAGGAGATCACTGCATTTTTTTTTTGTTTTGGAACCATTGAAATATAATTCCATGCAAATTTTCTTGCAGTAAAAACTAGGTTATCACTCACTGATTGAAATATGTGAATATTCCTCGCAAGCAATCGACAGGCAGCGCCGAGATGTAATCCTTAACTATTATAATAACTTTTGAAAATAATTATTTTTTTTGCACCTCGGAGTGAATGAAAGAAGGCTGCTTGAAGGTTATCGAGCTTGCAAACATCTGAAAAAAAAATCAATGGTAAAAAATGTCATAATATGATAGTTTAATGAGTATGGCAAAACGGCGAAAATGAGTATACGAAATTTCGGGAGGGCGAGTGATGTCATTCTAGTGTTAGTGATAGCCGTGCAGAGACGCTTATGAGACTTATGAGTCTGTTGAGCGGGTGAATTTAAATATGAACACCCTTGCTCTGTAAGGCATCGGTCGTTGTATGGCGCCACATCGTCATCCACAACTGCTGATTGATATGTGCAAAAATCGAAACAATGGATACAAACAACCAATGATAATTAAATTGTGAATACAAACGTTCAATAATGTTATAATTCATTGTTCGTTGTTTGGCTAAACTGCCGAAGGATTTTTTATCTACGGAATTATGTTGTTCACATTTTCAATAATTCATGTTTTGCAATAAAATAAAGTTGATCATCATTTATTTCATTTAGAGAAAAATGATACATTGATTGTGAACAATTGGACAATCAAGCGGTTCAAAGTGGTTTCGCATTGGTGAGTTTACTCAAAATTCAGCAGTAATACTACAGAAATCTTGCGTTGAGATAGAATGAGCCATCTCCATCGGATTCAGTTGTGAATATCACATTGTGCATTGTTTCAGCGATTGAAATAACGTGTCCATAAAATTCATCCGAGTGCTATAATTGAAAATGATTCCTTTCATTTGCTATATTTGTAACACACCGTCAATTCTGCGTGCTCTAGAATCATGGAGTCAATTTGAGCTTGATCGATTCTCTCCGAAACATACAAGCTCCACACTCCCGTTCGCTTTCGATGAAGGCGCTTCTGGAAAAAATGTGAGTATACTGGGATGGTTTAACGTTCATTAAGCATCAATTACATAATTAATACTTGATTTTTAACGTTATCGTAGTTCATTCGGCAATTGGCTACTCGCGGAACGATAAACAACTTCCCGTAAATATGTGATAATAAAGTAGAAGAAAATTTCTGAATGAAAGCGTAGAACGTACCACTATCGCCGATGCCATATTTTCCGTATTCGAGATGAGTCGAGAAATATTCAGCGAATCAAAACGCCATAGAGCATCGGTAAGAGCAGGAGTTAGCGGAAGGCAATGAAACTGAAAATGTTGCCGATAAGTGATGATATTGTTGGCTGCATCCTAAACGTCCGCATATTGCATTCATTGATCGCGTTCAAAGATTGTTAACACAAGCATAAAAAAGTAAGAATTACTGGAAAACGCAACTCACATTATGGGTAGTGCCCCTGATTGTTAGATTTGGATGAAGGACGGTATTGGAGTAATCGATAATAAAATTTTCATCGACGAACAATATATCGGATGCCAAATTTAGTTCGATAGAAGTAGGTTTTGCCGCAAAGACAATAGAAAGGAGTCTGCAAAAATTAAATACTAGAAATATGTATAGTGCGAAAAATATTACCTTTTTCTCTCTTCCATGCCTAAATCGCTTTCGAAATCACATTCGTCAAGGTAAATTTTTGAGAATGATTGAGAGGATGTTACTTGCTTAATTAATGCCATAATTTGTTCACTGAGTGTGATCTGAAACGTTCATTTTAGTTAATAATAATGGTTTATCGCAAGCTTCATATTTTGCTAACATGAAATTATCAAACACTCGCCGAAATAAAATAGCAGTGCGCAAAATCAAATCTTTTCAACAACAACGCGGCTCTGTCCAGAAATGCTCTATGATTTGCAGAATCGACCTAAAATTTAACACAAAATTAATGCAAAATTATGAAAAAACAACCGTTTCCAATCGCTTTCTTTTGACGTCATTGACCGCAACGAATTGCTTGAACAGGAATAGCTTGTCGTGATCCTCCAATGGACCATCCATCGAAGTAATCTCATACTTATCCTCCGATGCAAGTTTTATTATGATGCCAATCATGTTCCATTCTGCCTGCAATATTAAAAAAAATTTCACATAAGCAAGAAGCCTCACAAATCTCAATGAATGTAGAAAATTCACTCCAATAAAAAAATATTGTATCACATACTTTATGATGCACGACTAACTTCGAGACTTTCGGTTTGCTACTTTTCGGGCGCGTTAGCTCCACCAACTTGTTCAATCGATGGCCAAGTGGCGCCATTTGATCAAGGTCATCGCTGAAATGTAATGTATTTCATGTTGATTTATTTTCATGGCTCACTAATTTAAGCGTTCAAGCACATCACGAAGGCAATCGTCGCTGAGTGAAGAAAGGTGATCCTGAAATATATTAATTTTCATGAATTAATTAATTTAATTAATTAATGTATAACATTTATTTTTACCAATTGGAAGGCAGGCGGAGGGGTCTGGAATAAACTTTTCAGCGATTCGCTTCTCAGTAAATTTCCTCTCGTTCGGTAATTATCAATCTCCATCTGCAATTATTTTTGTATAGGTAAAGAAAGCAAAGCAACAATCACGCAGAGAAATAGCAAAACATTTGAAGTAGCTAAGCGTCTAGTCGAAACATTAACGAAAATTGGCGCGAGAATGGTGAAGAGGGAATAATAAGCGTGCAACGAAAAATAAAGACTTCATAAAAAATCATCGCAACAAAGATCGATTTGATGTTCAAATAACAATCAAAAAATCACGAGGAATAAAAATTATTATCACCAGTTGTTCCTATACATCAAAAACCTGCCTCAGGGCCAAAAGATCTAAAGAGAGCTAAGATCTCATTCAAAACTTATATTCTGAAAATATTCTGAGCATTTTTACTCTACTTTTTTTTACTCTTTTTTTTCGCTCATTCGAAGGGCACCGAGTCCCCCGCCGAGGCAGACCAAGTCTTGCTATGCCCCAGGGGTCGGCAAATTGGTAGTAACTTTGGTTACGAAAGTTAAACGCGCCCGTGATGAGGAAAAGGGGGAGCCTTTTTTTCTTTCGCTTCCTCTTCTGAGTCATCATCCTTTTCGGCGTGAGATTCCCATTAGGACGGTAAGCACAAAGTACCGGTCAAATAGGATCATTGTGATGTTTGTTATGTGTTCTGCATGAAAGTTGCCGCGGCCATCCCTGTTAGACCTAGATGATTAATCTTGCCACCGAAACGCAAGGCCTCAATCATAGACATGGGTCGCAGAGGAGGGACGAGACTCAACAATGCAAGACTTTCCAAGGATCGTTTACGAAGCATTGCGAACCTGTCTCTAGTTGAATTCCAAGTACTGCTAATCGGCTCTTCATTTCACATCTTTTCATTCTGTACTCGCCCGGTCAGTATTTCCAAGTCCCGACGTACTACAAAAAATGCGATGATCATTTGATCATAGGTGCGCGATAATGAATTCCGATTCCCCCGGAACCACTTTAATCTTCTTGGTCTCTTGATTCCCCGTTATCACTGACAAAATGGTGTCCATAATCAGCTCACCGAGCGCGATAGCACACGTGAAATTCATATTGCACAATGTTGTACTTTGTCTCGCTGATCGAGCTCGAAATATGAACGAATTTTATGTTGTGTTGAGTTGTTTGTTTTTAAGGTTAATGTTTGAACCATGAGCCTACTCCGCAATGACCATCACTCAGGTCAAAACTATTCGAAATATGATCTCCAATTAGGTCACCACCATCTCGACCTGTCCATTGGTGAGAGAATGCGCGAAATGTGCAGATTTGGCCCGAAAAACACTGCCCACTCCAAGGACCAGTGCAATTTCTAAAAACTTGGAAAAGTACACTAGCTGCCATAATTATATGACATGTGGCACAACTAAAGCTGCACAACTAAAGCACAACGAAGGCGCAACGAGAAACGAGAACCGAATCGCCGTAATGTTGTGCAATCCGCGAAAACGACAAGAAGGGGAGGAGGCGAGGGGAGGAGGCGAGAGCGAGAGAGAGAAACATTCGCGAATCGCAGGATATACATATATCACCACACATATACATCTCCTCCCCTTCTTGTCGTTTTCGCGGATTGCACAACATTACGGCGATTTGGTTCTCGTTTCTCGTTGCGCCGTCGTTGTGCTTTAGTTGTGCCGCTTGGACATTTTCAATTGTCCCAGTGTTTGAAGGTCTATGAGCACGACGGAAATGCCATGGAGCGAGAGCGAGTCAGATTCTGCACTAGAAGCAAACCCGAAGAAATCCTTGCTGAGGCGACTAATTGCGGCAGCTCTTGAGTATGTGTTTTTTCTTCTTCTTTTTTTAGTGATATCTATTTCAAATAGTGTTTTTAGAGACAAAGATGACGACAATTCCGATAGGAATTTGAAGCCTGTGCCTTTTCGAGAATTGGTTTGGTTCTTGATCTTATTAGACATTTTTTTTTACAAAATGTGTACGAAATTTGCAGTTCCGCTACGCAGAGCGACGCGAGATATTATTGATATTGTTCGGTATTTTATGCGCTGTAATTGATGGAATTGTTCTTCCTACGTTGGTTATATTCGAATGTTGGGTCTCGTCAGTGTACATTTCGACGAAAGATGTTCGTATGGAATTCGGATTTATTTTTCGAAAAAAAAACATTTCAGCCGGTCGGCAACGTCGATTTCCTTCAAGAATCGCTTAAACTCTCTTTCATGCTTCTCGGATCGGGAATCGTCACTTATCTAGCATCCTTCCTTGAGGTTTCCTTCTTTTCACAGCATTCTACACCGACAGAAAAGGGTTGTGATCGAACTGCAAACTTGAAATATGAAATAGTTCTGAAACATATTTCGTTTCTCATTCTGAATGCAAAGTGCAATTGAAATCCGGATAAGTTTCAGGAACATTTTATGTTCTGAAATCGATTTGCAGTTCGATTACGGTGTGGCGGGAAAATTTAAATCTTAATCCCATTGTTCAACCTTTTCTGGAGAGAACAAAGGGGGTCAGAATGCTGCGTTTTCCTCTCCCTAGATAAACCATTTTGTTCAGCATCTCTCCCTATCCGTTGCTAGCGAGCGCTTCACTTCGAGAATTAAAATGTAACTATTATTAAAAATATTTTTATATGTTAAAAATAAAACAATAAAATGTTCAGTGCATTCATCACAGCGGTCCTCGGACAAGACTCGCACTTTCTTGATGCAACTTCGGCTGGAGCCCTGTCAAATCAGCTGAATAAGTGAGGCAATTGACAGTTTTTTTTAGATCAATATTGTGCAATGATTACGTGCATATTTCATTTTGCCCCAGAGCACAGAAATTTTTTCGATAAATTTGCACATAAACTTATGCTGTGGAAAAAGTCAAGGAGAAGAGGAAAGACTTGAATTCCCGCAATTCCATATCTCAGCATATCTAGGTAACGACTTGAAATTTGGATTCTGGCATGGAAATTGAAAAACCACCCCAGAATCCAAATTTCAAGTGCCTAGCACCACTGGGAGCCGAGATATAAAATTGTGGGAATTCAAATCTTTCCTCTTCTCTTTGACTTTTTCCACAGCATCAGACACCAATCTCATGTTTTCAGTGATATCGAGCGCATTCGCGACGGGCTGAGCGAGAAAATCGCAATGCTGTGCAGGCATGAACTGTTTACATTTATATTCTCCTACAGATGCTAACCAAATTCGGTGGAATTTAATAATTCAAGAGAATTTCATTTGTCTCTGAAACATACTTCATATGATAAAAATAGCGGCACTTCTTCGGTTTTTGCCTTTTTTCGCAGAGTATTCTATCCCTACCATTCTCATTCTCCACCCCCCTCCACATTCGGAGCGGTTTTGCCCGGGGCCAAAAACCGAGAAGAAATTCCAAAATATCAATTAAGATCGACGTCGCTCTACGTTACTGCTACGATCATCTCGTTTCTTATGGACTGGCGAATCGCGCTGATTATGGTGTGGACTGGGCCGATCTGCATTGTGTCCACGGCGCTGACGCCTGTGGTGAGCACATTTTTGATTCCTAAAACCCCCCATCCCAATAAGCTCGCCAGAGCCTGAAATGCCACCTGTTGTCCCATACCGCCCTTGACACGCATTGTTTCGTGTGGTTGAGTAAAGTATAAGTATAAGTATAAGTATAAAAAAAATGTCTGCGCTCAATCGTAATACTTGCACGTGCAACTATCGAGCACGTGAATCTGCTAGAAGCATTGCACATTTCAGTTAGCCGCTCCCTCGATGGCCGCTGTGCTCAAAGCGAGTGAGGAAGCGAATGGAGTGGCCGAGGAAGCAATTCTCAATGTGAAGACTGTGGCTGCATGCAACGGAGAAAGGAGCGTGATTGAGGTGGTGCTCACACTTTTATGCTTATTTTGATGCGGACTAGGTAGTAATCAGCATGATGCTTGAATATTTGCTGTCCATTCCAGAAATACTCCCGCATCCTGCACTCCTCCATCAGTCCTGCAGTGAGAGTGGGCGCCATATCGGGATTCATCGACGGTTTTTTCTTCTCCTTTCTCTACTTCTCTTTCGTGGCTGGAATATGGTAAGCAATGAAAAATAATTTTCTTTATCATACGTCTAGCTATAATTCCTTCGTGAGACTGTATTTATTTATTTATTTTTAAAAAATCAAAGCATGTAATTCTAATTTTGATAACTTATGAGATATTTGCAGGTTCGGCACAGTGGCCTACCACAATGGGTTGATTGCTGATCCTGGAACAGTTTTGGCAGCAGCGGACCTCATTCAATTCTCTTCCTGGTTACTTGGTATGCTCAATCACTCACTCCCATAGCTCAATCCGAAAGTTCAAAGAAGAGTTCGGATACGTTTCACGAACACATTATGCTAACTTGGTGATGTGAACGAGTATGAATGTAAAGGTAAAGGTCACCCTGTTAATCAAGGCACTTGCGTCCTGCGGGAGATCATTGCTAGGCCAGTGATTGCGCCTTAATAAAAACAGCAAATAATTGAGGTCAACTCGGCCCGCATATGCTCGCTGTGTTCAAGGCGCGTTCTGCCGCTGCCGTTGTGTACAAGACCATCGATACGGTAAACACTACACATCATTCTGACACCCCTTGTTCTCTCCAGAAAAGGGTGAACAATGGGATTAGGATTTGAATTTTCCCGCCACACCGTAATCGAACTGCAAATCGATATTAGAATATGAAATGTTCCTGAAACTTATCCGGATTTCAACGTTCATAATGGGAGTCAGGATGAGTTTCAGAAACATTTCATAAAACAAGTTTGCAGCTCGACTAAGACCCTTTTCTGACGGTGTAGAATGCTGTGACTAAGTAGTGCTCGAGATGATGAGTTGCCCTCTGCTCTAGTGACAAAAGCGCATGCAAAAAAAAGATAAAAAATACCGCAGATAATTTTTCGATCTCTCGAGGCATTGATGATAATTCTAATGCTCTCTTGTTAGTCAGACTTGTTATCCAGGATTGAAGTAGCAAACATTAAAAATATAAAATCGTAAAACAATGCCTTTGCAGATCCCAGAGATCGATTCAAGTGATTCAGATGAGGGTGTCTTTCTAAAGAGAGGAGAAAAGTGCTCAATCGAGTTCCAAGGGGTGCAATTCTCATACAAGTCGAGGTGTGTGATACTTCTATTCTTTAGTGTGAACATTTAACGTAGAGCTCCATGCTTCAAGGGGTTTTTTTATTCAGAGAGTTGCCTGTCCTATGCGGGCTCTCGTGGATCGTGTGGGCCGGTGAGACGATTGCACTGGTAGGACAATCGGGCTGTGGCAAGAGCACCTCGGTTGGTCGTACCTATTCTCCTTCATGGTGCTCTCGAAAGTGCTAACTTTTAAGTCATTTAAAAAATGACAAATTCGATTTAGATAGGATTGATCACAAGGATGCTGCAAGCGTCCGGAGGGTCTATTTTACTTAATGGAAAGCCAATCGAACAGTACAATGTGAGAAAGCTAAGGAAGGTAAGTATTGACTTTGAAATGAAAAACAACAACAACAACATGCAGATGATCGGAGTGGTATCGCAAGAACCGGCGCTCTTCCACGGTACGATCGCTGAGAATATTCGACTGGGAAGAAATTTGAGTGACGATGAAATCAGGAAAGCAGCCAAAACGGCAAATGCCCACGAGTTCGTTGCGGCCCTCGAGAAGGTGATTTTTATTGACAAACACGAAGCCACCACCACCATTGATTCTTAGGATACTTTTGAAGAATGACAGTTCGGTGAAACATATGTACCTTTGAAGCGGCTAAAATATATAGTTTTCCAATATTGCCAAACTAGGCAACATTATGCAACATGGCAAAAACATGAAAAAAATCGCGGAAAGAAGTATTGCAGGGCTACGACACTCTGCTCGGCCCTTCGGGCATCGCGCTGTCGGGAGGCCAGAAGCAGCGAATCGCCCTTGCACGGGCCATCGTTACAGGCATTCTTTTTGTTTCTTTTTTTTTCAAAATTTCTTTCTCCTTTCTGACGGGTGTTTTAACGACAAAATGATCAGATCCGCCAATACTCCTGCTTGATGAAGCTACGAGTGCCCTCGACTCCAAATCGGAACGAATCGTGCAGGTGAAAATTTTTTGTAAATAAAAAAAACCTTTAAAACTATTTTTTTTAATTGAGGCGGCGCTCCAACGCGCATCGGCCGGGCGGACTACAATAGTTATCGCTCATCGATTGAGTACGATCAAGGATGTGAGCCGAGTGTATGTGATCAAGGAGGGAAGAGTGGTGGAGGAGGGAGGTTAGTCAAGTATTCTCACTCGTGCTCAACAAGAAAAGTCTAATCAGAGCTAAAGCATGAAAATATGGAAATGTAATCATGAAGGTTATGAAGAGCTTCGTACCAAACCCTATGGACTTTTCGCTGCGATGCTAGACGCGCAAGACGTTGGCTCGAGCGAAAAGAGAGAAGTGGTAGAAGACGAAGAAGAATCAAAGAATCATTGGAGTGAACATGAGAAGGAATTCATCAGTGAACGGTAAATTGTTTGAGAATCATCACTGGCAAGAAAAGTGTTCTCTTCTCAGAATGGTTAGACAGTCCTCGAAAAGAAGCGAAAGATCGATGAAGGTAGTGGACAGTAGCGACATCGTCGTCGATGACGAAATTGAGTTTCCTCGTGGGAATGGAGGCGTTTTCACGCTACTGATGATGTTGGTTCATTCATGAAAGAGACGCAAAATAAAATCAAGAGACGCAAAATAACATCAAGAGACGCAAAATAACGTCAAGAGACGCAAAATCACATCAATTACAGGTACAAAGGAATGCTGTGGAAGCAGGTGCTCGCGAGTTGTTTCCGGGGCACAGATCTGATTGCCATGGTGGTCCGTTCATTTTCAATAATTTGCAGTCTCTCCGTTTTCTATGCTTTCTCGCTTCTCGACAGACGCGTTTAGAGAATGAGAGGGTTGCTGGTCGTGATCAAAAAGTTAGCAGTAAATGTCATTCAGTTCGCGTGGAATTTTATATACCGCTCACTGGATGAGGACGACTACTATCCGATTATGCTTGTGTCGAACGGATTTCAGATCGGAATTGGAGTGGCGATGTGGGCTGCGATTGTGCTGACGGTGAGTTATTTACAATGAAATGGAGGTTACCAGCAAAAATCGTCACTCGGCAAATTTTTAATATATCATTTGCGACGCTCAAAAAAGCTGTGTGCTTTCATTTTACTGTAACTGTAACGTTTTTCAGCGAGTAACAAACGCGTGGGCATCAGAATCAATCTTGGCAGATTTGCGAATTAACTGCTTCACTTCCATCATCCATCGGCCGATCAAGTATTTTGATCGGTGAGATGAATGACACATTTTTTTCCGAGCCATAGCCATCACCTTGTACAATCGAGATTTTATGAAATTAGCAATTCATGATTTTTTTAAAGTTTATATTTGAACCCACGAAACCACGAACTGTTATCAAATGGAACAACTATTACAGAAACTTTAACCATTTCTGAAACATAACGCATTACTTAGTTCGAACAAATTGCGAATGCTGGATTTCTCAATACAGATCGGCCACATCCGCCGCAGCCTGTTCAGTGATGCTCAGTCAACAAGTGCCTCTTGTTAGCGCAGTGAGATCTTTAATTTTTGATCTTTGATCTCTTCTGAATTCAGCCCGTAGACTATCGCGCGTCGATTTTTTACGAAAACGGCTTCGCAACGATCGTACTGATAATAATCTGCTTCTTCTACAGTTGGGTCAACGGAATCGTACGTTTTATTACCAATATACATATTTCAATGATGACATTACAAAGAAAAGAAATCGATACACTCGTTGGCTTGTTTTTATATTATTATATACATAGGTGATTCTGATATTTCCATTATAGATCTGCCTGTTCGTTGCAGTCGTTTTCATCGGCTCCTTCTTAGGCTTTGATCGACTTTCACAACGCGCGAATGATGAACTGGAATCCACAGACAACTCAGCAAAAGTCCATACGCATCTTTGAACAATATTTACAAAAATTTTTTATAGCAAGCCGTCGAAATATTCGGGGGCATCAAAACCATCCAGATTCTGGCAGTTGAAGAATATTTCATAGAAACGATTCAGCGCATTCTTGAGAACAGAAAGAAACCGCATCTAAGGGTATTTTTATTTGTAAATATACTAAAATTTTTAAAAAAATCCTCAGAAATCAATCTTCCGCGCTCTTTTTCATGCCCTATCACAATCGTTCAGTTTCTTCTCTAATTTCCTAGCGTGCAGTAAGTCGCGTTACATAATAATTTAGAAAAAAAATATTTCGCAGGCCTCGGATCGTATCTGATCTACATTGGGCAGGTCTCAACGCTTGATCTGTTCACGTCGAAGGTTCGTTATCAGGAAACGTCTAAAATGCATTATTAGTAACCACAAAAACTGATTAATCAAAATATATATATATATCGACATGACATTGGCCTTTTATCTCAAAATTATTGAAACAAAGCCAAAACTATAATTTATTGAGATGTGCATCGTCTTAGTTGGCTGGGCAGTAATGTTCCTGTCTACTGCAATGAACGATTTGATGAGTAAGCGATCCGTAATTATCCGATTTCAAATGGAATATGCGAAAAAATGCCAATATGTTAATATTGTAGACTCCCGAGATGCAACCAAGAAAGTGTTCTCGCTAATGGATCCCGACTGGGCTGGGCGGAGAGAGGGAGAGGAACCGGTGAGCCATTTCTATTCTGAGAATCGACGTTATTGTTACCGATGAATCCCCTCTAATCTCTACACAAAACGCCCGAATAATGGCTAGCATTGAAACATCATTACATGTTATTATGTCCTCACAGGACACAATCATCCGTACGTAGTAATTGATATTTTCAGGAGGTTTCTGGATCGGTGGCATTCAAGAACGTTTCCTTCGCTTATCCGTCAAGACCCGCGCACACGGTAGCAAACAATCACAGCTTCAGTATCAGGAAAGGTATTTGTGCATATTTTTCCTTGATTACTAAGCGAATCACAAATATCATTGAATTATTTTTATACATTGTGAAAAAGATCGCAACGGAAAGAACTACCGTACAATATATTCTTGAAACGTAGCCTATCATGAAGGTATGCTATGAGCACTTCCAGGTGAATCCCTCGCTTTGGTTGGACCGTCAGGTGGTGGCAAGAGTACGGTAGTCGCTCTGCTCGAGCGATTCTACGAACCGACAAAGGGACAGATTGTGAGTCACTACAGAATCAACAACCCTATATTCTTAAAGTGGACAATCTTGAACGAACTGACAGTGTTCAGTCTGACACCATTTGCATTCAATAATCAAAGGACATGGCCATTCAACACAAGATTTAGGAGCTCGACTCAATCCCCATTTCACGAATGTCATATCACCATCTTCGCTCGAACATTGCTCTGGTCGGACAAGAACCAGTCCTGTTCCGAGGCACGATCAGAGAGAATATCGAGATGGGCATGGACGGTTAGTCAAGGTGGCTGCAAAGACAAAGTTCCTTTGATTCAGAATCATCTATCGAAGACGTTATTGGTGCTTGCCGATTGGCCAATGCCGCATCGTTCATTGAACAGTTCCCACTGGTATGATGGGTCGATAATAAAGATAAGATAATGATAAGATATAGATAATAATGATAAGATAGATGATAAGATAATAATGATGGGTGGTGCATCGCACTCGGATAGTAACCCCCACTGAACCACCAGTATCGTCAGTCTATCCCTTCCCCCTCGTTAACCCTTCCCTGCCCCTTCTGGGGCTTCAACCTGCCCATCCCAATCCGTCATCTTCTTCACCGTCGTCTGCCCATCGAAGCTTCATTTCTTCCCGATTCCATTCCTTTCGTCATCATCCCATCCCCGTCCCCTTCCTCGTCCCTTCCTTCACCCTCCTTCTGCCCATCATCTCGGAGTCATCCCAGCAGTCCGGCGGGAGAGCAGTACTTCGGGAGAGCAGTGCAGTAGGAGCGAGCCTGTGAGTCAGTCATTTCGGCCTCAAGACGTCAGGTTCCCCTGAGGAGTACCGCCGTTTCCAACATGGTCGACACGGCTACTCGACTCCTTCAGACAGCGAAGAGGAAGCTGGTCACGTCCCTCAATAGAATCGGTGCGAAGAGATTCGAGGTCGACCCCAATGACCAAGCAGCTGTTGTCAAGTTATGCGAAGAGACAACAACTGACATCTCATCAATCGAAGATAGCAAGAAGATCGTCAAGGATGCTCTGATAGAATGTGAGGAAGTCATCGACAGAATACAGGATGAATCGAAGAAGGAAGAAGAACAAGCGAAGTTCCTCACTCTTCAAGAAGATACCCTCAGTTTGATCGAGCAAGCTGAGGAGGCACTCTCGACACTCGCTACCACTGAGAAAAGGTTGAAGACCGCGCTCGAGCGAGGAGTCAAGAAGGGAGTAACGGAATCAGATGAGGAAGAAGATGAAGAAGAGGTGACTCAGCCGCAAGGAGGAGAGAGTGGAGACAGCGTTCTCGGAGAGGAGGAGAGAGATGGACATGTGTCAGCTGTGCGTCTACCCGCTCCGCTGACTCTGCAAGCTCGAAGAGAAGAACCAGTCAAGACACGACTGCCCCGCCAGGAACTCCCGACGTTCGATGGAAGCGGGGAGTGGAGACAGTTCTGGGCCCGGTTCACGGTGACCGTGGGAGCCCAACGAATCTCCAAAACAGAGAAACTCATCTTCTTATTGGGAGCACTACGAGGAGCACCCCTGGCCCTCGTCAGAGGATACGCCATCAGCGACGAGGCGTATGACCATGTGGTCACGGCACTCAAGGAGGAGTACGGAGATACTACGCTGCAGGTCGCACGGCTTCATGGAGAACTGATGGACATCAGCAGAGCCAAGGAAGACACCGCGTCTTCCCATCGAACTGTTCAAGATCTTCAAAGAGTGTGCCGTCAGCTGTCTGCATTGGGAGAGAGCATCGAGAATGGTGTCATTGAGACTCTCGTGCAGAAGAAGCTGAATAGTTCACTTCAAGAGAAGCTCATCAGGAAGAAGGCGGAAGTAGGAGGGAAGATGACAGTGATCGAACAGCTGGACTTCATCGCCAAGGAAGTCAGCATCCGCCGTCAAATGGATGAATTAGACAGGCGCCCAGTCTCGGCGAGAGCCAACGTGGCCCGTCTGGAGAAAGAGAAGCCTCGTCGTCAGGAGACACGAGACGACAGGAGGCCAAGGGATCAAGAACGATGGAAGAAGAATGACTCACCAAGAGGAAGATGCTTCTTGTGTAATGGAGGCCACATGGCCCATGAGTGCCGGCTGGATTCAGAGCAGAGAGGGAAAAGAGCGACCGAGCAAAACCTCTGTTTTGGTTGTTTGCGCACGGGACACCGACAGAGCGAATGTCGATCAAGAAGGAGCTGCCGTTTCTGTGGTGCCAGAGAGCACCATAGTGCTCTCTGCCGGAAGAACACGAATGCGACGATGCATCGTGAGCAGAGCCGTCCACCCTGGAGATCAACAGGAGCGAACGTTCAGCACGTTGACAGGAAATGTATCCTGTTGACGCATGAAGTGAAGATTCTCAACCCAACTAATGGCAAGGAGGCATTCACTACTGTATTCTTGGATAACGGGGCGGATCATTCCTTCATAAGCGAGGAACTGGTTGACCAGCTCGGTCTGTCGCCGATGGAAAGGAATAAGATGGAGGTTATTGGCTTCCACGACCAACGGGTCACAATCGATAGTGGACTCTACAAGGTGAAGGCCCTTCAGAAGGACGGATCTTACAAGGATCTAACACTCTTCTCGACTCCTCACATGGCCGGTGAGGTCGCAAGAGTGCCCAAGGAGGAGCAGGACAAGAAGTACCCCACCGCTGTTCGAGTCAAGCCCGGAATCCTCATCGGAGGAGAGATGTTTTGGGACATTGTGTTGCAACAAGGAGAACGAGTCCCCTCAGGACTACGCACCATAAAAACGACGTTCGGGAGAATGGTGACTGGTACGGGAACAGTCGCTACAATCCAGACAAGGAAGAAGACGGAGGAGGATGAGGAGATGGTTTCCCTCATGAAGAAGTTCTTCTCCCTCGAAGGAGTCGGAATCACTGATGATCCTCATGCTGATGATGAGGAGCAAGCCCAGCTTCACTTCGATGCCACGGTCCGTCGAGAAGAAGATGGTCGCTACACGACTCGTCTACCGTACTAGAGCGAATCTCCCGATGTCGCCGACAATCGAGTGATGTGCCTCGGACAGCTTCGTGCCGTACTGAAGAGACTTTCGGAGATCGGACGACTACAAGACTACAACTCGATCTTCATGGATCAGATCAAGGATGGAATTCTCGAGAAGGTGGAGAACGAGGAGGAACACACTGGAGTCGTTGCCTACCTCCCCCACCACCCCGTGATCAACATGGCCAAGAAGAGCACCAAGGTTCGAGTCGTCTTCAACGCCTCAGCAGGAGCGAATGGACGATCGCTCAACAAGGCGCTCTACCAAGGAAGCTCCCATCTCCCGCATGGAGCAGCCATGCTGCTGAGGATGAGGACACGCAAGATTGTGGTCACGGCCGACATCGCCAAGGCCTTCCTTCAAGTCGGAATCCAGGAGGAAGATCGGGATGCACTTCGGCTCTACTGGGTCAAGGATCCGACCAAGCCTCCTACTGCCGACAACCTCCTGGCACTGCGGTTCAGACGCGTCCCATTCGGAGTGGTATGCAGCCCCCACCTTCTGGCTGCAACGCTTCGAGCGCATCTGGATGAAGAAGGAACCCCTCTGGCTACAGAGATAAGGCAGAATCTGTATGCCGACAATCTCATGTTCGGAGCCTTGTCATCGGAGGAGGCTCTCGAGAAGGTCAAGGAGACGAAGGAGATCTTCAACAGAGCTCGCATGCCACTGCGAGAATTCACCTGCAACGACAAGAAGGTCCACGAGGAGATTACTGATGAGCCTGGAGTTAGCATCACTTCCTTCTTGGGAGTCGGATGGAACTTGGAGACGGACGAACTCAAGATCCAGACGATGAAGACTACTGGCAAGGAGCTCACGAAGAGAACGACTCTATCGGAGCTGATGAGCACCTACGACATCATGGGATGGCTATCTCCTGCCCTTCTTCCTGCTCGTCGATTCATGCAGAAGATCATATCATCCACCTGGGATGAGGCTCTGTCGGCAGACGAGCAGCCGGAATGGAATGAGATCACGTCTGAGCTCGCCGATAGGGAGATCGTCGTCCCTCGGCTGACGCCCGTGAATGAAAGCTCGGAGATTCACGTCTTCTGTGATGCCTCTGGATCTCTCGGATACGGCTGCGCGATCTACCTCCGAACGAAGACGGAGGAGGGAGTGAAGACCTATCTTCTGATGGCCAAATCGAAGGTCATCCCCACGTCAGAAGAGAAGGCCAAGAAGAAAGAAGAAGCGAAACCAGTGGAGAAGAGACTCTCCGTGCCTCGATTGGAGCTGTTAGCCGCGGAGGTTGGTGCCAAGCTAGCCAGCTACGTCAAGAAGGAGCTAGCGATGGAGATCAAGAAGACCATCCTCTGGACCGACAGTCTTCCTGCACTCAGCCAGATGCTTCATCCAGAAAAGGAGCATCATAAGTTCGTCGCTAACCGAGTGAAGGCGATCACGGAGCAGAAGATCGACGCCTTCCGGTATGTGCCCACGCACGAGAATCCCGCTGACATCGCTTCTCGTGGCTGCACTGTGGATGAACTGAAGCAGAACGGACTGTGGTGGCAAGGACCATCATGGCTTCGCAAGGAGGAAGAAGCCTGGCCAGTTACTCCCCATGGATACGTAGCCCGTCCCGCCAGCGAAGAGTCAGAAGCAGTGGAATTCAAGGAGATCGAGATGAAGGTGGCCGCTGCGACAACAGTGATGATCAAGCACGAGCCGCTACTGGATACTGATCGATTCTCCACTCATCGACGGATTCAGTCGACAGCCGGATGGATACTCCGCTTCGCTCGACGTACGGCGATGGCCTGCGGCATCTCTGTTCAGTCGGAGTATCTGAAGCCGCACTGCGAGGAATCGGAGAAGAGAATTCTCACTGCCCAAGAGAGATCCATGGCCGATCATCTACTGATTGCGGAGGCGACCAAGGAGTACCCGCCTCGAGACGAAGTAATCCAGAACTTCGGTCTCGAGAAGGACGGAGAGACTTGGAGAGCCTACGGAAGATTGGTAAATTCGGGAACCGGATGCCCGTACTACCTGGATCCCCGATCAGGAATCGCCAAGCTCATGGCTCACAAGGCGCATGTGGACCGTTTCCATGCCGGAGAGAAGGATTCACTCGCCCATCTACGTCGCAACTTCTGGATCCCGAAGGCAGCCCGTCTGGTGAAGAAGATCATCCACGGATGCCTCAAGTGCCGAAGAGATAAGGCCAAGCCCTTCCAGTTACCGCCCATGCCTCCTCTTCCTCATCGACGAGTCAACCCATCCCGTCCATTCTCGTCCGTCGGAGTGGATCTGATGGGCCCACTGACCATCAGTGCCAGTCGAGGCCGGAAGAAAGTATGGATCGCCCTCTGGTCTTGCATGACTACTCGAGCCGTCCATCTGGAAATCGTCGGAGACTTGTCTGCAGCCAGCTTCGTCTTAGCCATGAGGAGATTCGTGGCAAGAAGAGGTCGTCCCGACTTCGTCGTGTCTGATAATGGCACCAATCTGGTTGGAGCAGAGAAGGCCACGAGGGAAGCATGGAAAACAGCGACGGAGACCGA
>LS484858.1:792452-826592 GCA_900490705.1 Pristionchus arcanus | reverse complement strand
CTCCCATGGTACAGATTAGTGGTGGAATGGATACTGTAACTCAAAGACACACGCACCCCCGCATAATAGGCAAAGTGGTAGATAGTTTGTTGATATTGAATATTTCAAGTGTTCAGTTTGCATATGTTTTCAATAATGGTATAAATAAATATATATTTATCCTATAGCACGTTAACAAGAATGAGCGAGAAGGGGCTCTGAAAATGCAAAACTGGCTTGTGGCAGGTTGGCTATGCATAACTGATTGCTAGAAACCTAGATACCACGCTCCAGTTTCGACTATAGATAAGGGGAAATAGAATTGAAAGCGAGGGAGGGAATTTACAATGGAAGGGAAGAAATGGACGAAGAGGAAATCAGGCATATTGCAGAGATAACGAAAAGAATATGCCATCATCACGGATGCCCAACTCCCGCAACTAATAACGGCGCTCGAAATAAAATGAAAATTCACTGTTGAGGAAGGAGCTGTTTGAACCGCCGTAATCATCCGTCCGAGAAGCAATCGTTGTCGACTAAGTTGTCGATGTTTCTGTCTCTTCATTTATATTTACTTAGCTCAATTTGTTTTCATGAAAAGTAAGAGAAGAGAATTACGATGTAAGTTTACCTGAATAGCTCTCTGTTCTATCAGTCATCTTCTCTCAATTCCTTCTCCTCCCTCTCGTACGCTCACAGATGAAAGCGAAAGTTCATCTTAAAAATACGAAAAAAATTTTTGATACAAATCGAGTATCAAATACCATCAGCCACTCACTATAAAGGACTTCTCCATTTTATTCTTATCCCCCAACTGTTGCATGTTCTTTGTCTGAAGGAGACCCGAGTAAGAATTGATGGGTGAACACGACATCCTGTCCGATCTGTCAAATTAAGCAACGGTGGGCCCAGTTAGTACTTGGATCGGAGACGGGTGGGGAATCCTGGGTGTTGTATGCATTTTGCCATTTTTGCCACATCTCTTCTTCATGTTTGTCGCCTCAATACTGCTGCAGATGATGTTTTGCAGCTTTTTATTACCTATTTGCTCTTCAAAGCTCTTCAAAGATCAAATCTTTCAAAGCACGCGCACAATTGAAACATCAATAAATGTATCTATCTCTTTTCCTTTGCCTATTCCTTCAGCAAATTACCGCAGAAAGTGATGACAGAGGCGTTGTGAAGAGGCGGACGTGTGGGTTGCCCGGGGATGCACGCTGTATCTCGTTTTCAATTAGTGATCCCTACGGGTCTGCTGAATGACGATAGATAGTTGGATAACAGAAAGAAGTAGTAGAATTAGGGAAATGATGATACGCTCTGCCGATCCCTGCGGATCTGCCTTATATTCGGAACACTTCCTTCCGTCTGCTCAATACTAATCATTTTTCGAAGATAATCGTCCTGTCGTTTTCGTAGACTTCGACACAACGAAATGAGAAAAAAGATTAATAATCAGACGAGAGAAGTTATTGAGATCGAAACGAGCATTACCAATTTTTCGGCATACTTTCATTATCGCTGAAATAAAGGAACTCCAACTTCTCCCTTTCTTTCCAAAATGAATGGTATTCCATCGAGAAAACATCTACAGTCCTGGTTGTTTCCCCCCCCCCCTGAACACGGGCCGTCCCGGACGGTCCCGGACGGTCCCACGCGGTCCCAGAGCTTGTGTGATTCGAGTAGTTGAAAATTTTCTATTAATTGAGTAGCGTTGTAAAGAGCTTATGATGTGCTCTCAATGTGTATTTAATTTTTTTAAAATAATTTAGTAAATGCAGAGCAAATTGAGCGAGAAGTGGAGGTACAGTAGCGACAAAAAGTATTTGAACTTTTTATGATTGTGACTTTTACTGGGAAATAATTGAAAGCTGAAATTTTTGGTGGGTATGGTACATGAACCAACATTTATGTGCACATTGTAGTAGTTCCCGAAAACTCGTATCTATTGCGTAATGATGACGCAATCGAAGGCTACTTTTTCGAAAACGTTTTTTTTTCCCAGGAAATTTTTTTCTGGATTGCCAAATTTTCTGAGTATGAAGACACTTTAGACTACTACTACAATTTTCGACGCGTTGCGGTCGCGCAGCGCGGCTACAGCACAGCCGCGAATCCAGCAAAACCATCCATAAGTACTATCCCACATTTTTAGTGTATTGCTTAACTCTCCAATAGGTTGTATTAGATTTACAATTACGGAGGCACATTCAGTTCGAAAAATTTCCTTTCGTTAATTTTATTTTTTTTTATTTTTTTCGAATGGAAATTTTTCGAACTGAATGTGCCTCCGTAATTGTAAATCTAATACAACCTATTGGAGAGTTAAGCAATACACTAAAAATGTGGGATAGTACTTATGGATGGTTTTGCTGGATTCGCGGCTGTGCTGTAGCCGCGCTGCGCGACCGCAACGCGTCGAAAATTGTAGTAGTAGTCTAAAGTGTCTTCATACTCAGAAAATTTGGCAATCCAGAAAAAAATTTCCTGGGAAAAAAAAACGTTTTCGAAAAAGTAGCCTTCGATTGCGTCATCATTACGCAATAGATACGAGTTTTCGGGAACTACTACAATGTGCACATAAATGTTGGTTCATGTACCATACCCACCAAAAATTTCAGCTTTCAATTATTTCCCAGTAAAAGTCACAATCATAAAAAGTTCAAATACTTTTTGTCGCTACTGTACCTCCACTTCTCGCTCAATTTGCTCTGCATTTACTAAATTATTTTAAAAAAATTAAATACACATTGAGAGCACATCGTAAGCTCTTTACAACGCTACTCAATTAATAGAAAATTTTCAACTACTCGAATCACACAAGCTCTGGGACCGCGTGGGACCGTCCGGGACCGTCCGGGACGGCCCGTGTTCAGGGGGGGAAACAACCAGGACTGTACATTTGGTGCATCGATATTTCAAGCATGTAAAAACTACATCTGAATGCATATGTTGGCAAAAAATCAGTGAATAGTTATATCAATATCTGACCATGTCTACAATGGGAGTGTTTGCACACTTCTCAGCCGTTTCATTCATTTCTGTGAATCGGAAATCTTCCTCACAATACATGCAATTTCCCCCTGGCGTAGAAGTGTTGATGTTCACTGCAATTATGATTTTATTAATAATAATTGCACACTAGGGTTGGCGTTTTGATTCCTCGATGGTTCCCGGAAGCAAATCATTGATTCCGAAAATCATGTGATTCCCAAGTGTATATCTCAGGTATAAATGGTATATTTGACCTTGAAATTTTGAGGTGGCATTATTAATCTCATGCAGATTGCACATGCTCAATTTGATGATTGGACGATTTTGTTTTTTTGCCACCTAGATACCCAAAACCTTTAATCATTCTCATTCTCAATTTTACGAAAGAGATGTATTTTCGTTTCCACTAGCGATCCAAAGTGATTTCGTCTTGTTCAGGTGGGGTTGTTTTATATTAATAATTTTCATTACCTTTCGTCTAATCATCCTTTGCTCTTTGAAGTGCGAAATCAATGAGAAAGCATGCCCAATACGGAGATCAGA
Organism: Pristionchus arcanus; assembly: GCA_900490705.1. Taxonomy (NCBI): domain Eukaryota; kingdom Metazoa; phylum Nematoda; class Chromadorea; order Rhabditida; family Neodiplogasteridae; genus Pristionchus; species Pristionchus arcanus. The sequence goes on along the minus strand of LS484858.1, from coordinate 823,076 downwards.
TCGGATTGTCCATACATTATAAAAACATAATCCAATACAAAAAACATGATGAACTGTCTCAGTTTTCGATGTGAAATGAAATCGGAATCATTGATTCCCAGATTTCTTCCCAAAGGAATCATTTGATTCCCTGCAAATGAGGGAGAGCAGCGATTGGGAATCATTCACATCGCTACTTGAAGGAAAGAAGGAACGAAGAAGACGGATTGGTACCATCGAAGAAAAGGAGGAAATGGAAGGAAGAGAGATGAATTGGGTCAATTTCAAGAATGCCTATCTATGTATCTAGTTGGAGCAGAATTTGCCCACCCCAACTAGTCAGCAACTAGTCACGAGAAACCAAAGAATGATCTATCATGATCTAGTGATCTGGCGATGAGTATCCCGACATCTCCCGACATCTTGCATTGATCAGACACAGTAAAATTATTATGTTGCAGCTTTTTCTAATTATAATTCGAGCATCTCTTCTATCGGACATCAATTCCGATGTGTTATGTTTCTTGGTATTTCTTGAAAATGCTTGTATTCTGATGGAATTCTCATAATTTTCTTCACAACTACTGCTTATCGAGGTTCTTGATCACGACGCTGCAATAAAATATGAAATATCTCATATAATCCAATTATTATAATCGAACAAAACCACTGATAACAATAGCAGATTAATAGTCTGCTTTCATCCTCATAAAGAATCATAAAATAACCAACTGTTGATGGGTCTCCACCAAAGAAAACTGTGCAATCATAAAATGCATAAGTTGGTTGGGGAGATGGTAACAGAGTTCTCCTTGGGATAATTCGATGCGGCAACTGCAAATAACACCTCGATGACAACACGCCTTCCAGATTATCATAACCATTTCTCCATCTTCGTTAATAAGACCATGAATCGCTGGGCGCTCTTCTCTATCCTGAAAAATGCATTCGGTGCACTATAGAGTGAAGAATTACTAACTCTGTCGGGATCATTTATAGTCGCATCATTCGGGAGCCCATTGCGAAGCATTCGCTACAATAAATAAGACAACATAATTTCACGTTCATTCCGATAGGATCACACGTACATTTCGTCTGTCCCTGCGAACTTGTCTCCGGATATTCATATTAGTGTTATCATCGTATTCTATATCCATCCTCGCTCTCATATATTCATCCTGAAAATAGAGAATGTGTAGGAAGGGAGATGGATTACTTATTTACATAATCGTTATCCACAATGGTTGGTGCATCTTCAGCGACTTCTTCGTCTGCCTGCAAAACGACCACCAAATTGAAAAGAAACACTTTGATTCCTCACTCTGCGCTGCATAAGATAGTTATTGTAGTCCATTGCTTCTACATTGGGATCGACCTGCGGCGGTACCTGAGAGGTCCACTTGTACGATGAAACTATCTCATTCTTCTCACCGCAAATAGAATATGAGCCGGAACTGAGGCACTTGCTTGGGCTCGATCGTTATTGTCCTCCGGCGCCTGAAATTCAACTATCCACTGCATCTCTATGATAGTTACTACTAACTGGATCAAAGATCATGTCCATGTCACCAAAATCAAGATTATCATCCATTCTCTCTGTGATCTCTGTTCTCTCTGTTCGCTGTGATCTCTCTGTGTCTGTACTCTCTTGAGTAACATCAAGATCAGGCAGGGGAAGTGGAGCAGGAATAGGCAACTGGATGTGAGCTACGACTGCCAGAGCAGGGAGCGGCGGAATTGGCATCGTGCCAGGCCGAATCACGATTACAACTGGACCGGGCCAGACCAGACTCTCAAGTTGAGGGAACAGACTCCTGCACCCATTTGCCGCTCCCTGCAAGTGCGAAGTGTCACGATCTATCGTGAACTGCCTCGCTATTATTTAGCTACAGTACCTCTCTCTGGGGTAAACCCGCACAGCTCGCACCGCGTATTGTCAGCACGAAGAGAAGAATGAGCAGTACCTCGATTGAACTCATTAAATTTTCAATCAACCAATAGCTGCCGTTCCCAGGGGAGCCGTAGATATTGGCTGAAATTCATTACATACCGTATGACGAGGCCACTTCATTGAAGCAAACAGAGATAAGATCACAATCTGTAATAAGGTCTTTCTCTCTTTCTGATCTTTGATCTTATTTATCTTGCGATAATCGCATTGGAATCTAACATTTCTCTCTCGTCACCTACCTGACTCGTCAATTGTTGCATTCTTCCAAGTATTGATTGACCCGTGGGGGCGGGGCCAGGAGGATGCAATTTATCCGACGGATGGGCAGGATCAGCAGTGCCGTATAGAAGGAGAGTCCAATCATGGAAGGTACCTGGAAAGAGTCACTTCGTGATTGACTGTCGGAGTGTGGACAAAGGGATACGGTAGTATCATACCGGCCAGATTGGGATTCGTCGTCACAGATTCGACCATTAGCACCCAAGTTCCTCTAGGGTCTTCTCCCCACATCTGCACACTGAGGAAGGGACATTTGTGGAATCCATTCACATTGAAATCCTGAATGAAGTGGAATTATAATTTAATGAGGTCAGTCTTCGATTGCCATCTTTCCAATCGATCTTCTACCGTACCTGGGGACGGGGTGGGAGCAGGACAGATTTGGTTCCAGACGGGGAGAAGAGAGTTAGTTTGAGATCGCCTCGTTTACCGTATCGGACAGTCGAATGCACCTGAAATCATCAAGAATCAGTACAACATATGACCGTGGTTGCGTAAGAATCAAGCAAACTATGAGCAATGAATGGCAAAATTTTCGTCTCATTCTTGAGAATGCAAGATGTATTGTCTGAAGTTATGAAAAAATCGATTCGATTCAGATATTCAAATGAATGATAAGATATGAATGATATGAATGAATGATATGAATGATAATGAATGATAAAATGATAAGTGTAAAAAAAACTGTGAAACTCGTATCTCACCTGTACATGTTCCAGATAAAGAACTGGCGTTCCCGTCTCACATCCATTCACTTCCAGAGTGAAATTGAGTTGGAATCGACCGGTTAGAGGACGGGGACTGAAATGGATAATTGGATCACTTGATCATCTACCTTTTACTATAACATCCTGACTACATCATCTTAAAGAAGTGAACGATGCTCACTTGGGTGCAGCCAATTTGTACTCGTAAGTGCAGATATGCTGTTCGGGGACGGTTCTCCATCCCTGCGCCAGTTTCACCAATGCATGGCCGTCCATTAGACCGTATCCGAATCTGGAATGAGGAATATTATTGGATTGTAAAAAAAAATGGAAGAATTTCATTGGTCACTCTTTTTCCTGCACTATGTTGAATAGTACATGTAGCACACAACGAGTAAGTGCAATACCACAATCATGGATATCGTAAATACGTACTTTTTGCTGATTTTTCTTCCGACTCCATTGACAGACCATCCGGGATTATCGAGAAGAGGAGCCAGCCTGTATATAATTGATTCATTATCCTCAATCTCACATATAGCTAGAACTATGTTAATCAAACTCCAGCCGCAGTTGGAATACTGTAACCATGTAGAGTGTGACTGGACGGTTGATATTTGTGAATATGCCCAAGAAATGGTATCCGTATGGTAAGGGTAAAAACAAACCCGATAAGGGCGAGCGAAAAGAGAAGAAGATTCATCGAAGAGACGATCCAACCGATAGATGATCTTCTTAATGAGAAGAATGAGAAGGAGCAGACTTTATAACCTATTGGTGGTATGCAAAATGAGTATAACAAAATTTTCTGTATTATATGATTCTATATAATATAGAAACAAAAAACTTTTAGATATATTTTTCGCTTTCAAGCTGATTTTATGTTCTTTTTTTTGGCTCGATTACCACATCATAGAAATTGACGACGGAGTGACGAAGTACAATAGAGTCACATCATTAAGTAGACACACTTCTTGATTCTTGATGATGAGTACTTTCAATTACAGAAACATTCGAATATTCTCTGTTTTATCCACTCGCTTTGAAAAGAGGGAGGTGCTGACAAAGTAACGAGGGAAAACAAATGCGAGGGCCAAATATTGAAGAAATTCGGAACATTTATTTCGGAACATTTATTGAGTGGAAATTTCTCACTCTCTTTCTCTGAACTGAAATCAATGAAATGGTGAAATGGGGAATATTCTTCACTCTTCATGATCATGTCTGAACAGAATCTTGGAAAACATAGATTAAATTTCTTCTTAAAGGAGCATTCTTCATTTGTTCATTCGTCGAGTTCTTGGATTAGCTATTAAATGTAAGAATCACGAAACTCTCATCAATCTATTGCATTACTCTTAATTTCACATTCTTTATCAACAGTGAAAAATATCTAATTCATTTTCTTATCCTGACTTTCGGGGAGAGGGAGTGGGGGAAGTTGTCTTCTTAGGTGGAGGAGTCGTTGATTTACAACCTTTCTTCTCTTTCTCGTCTAAACTTTCCGAACTGGAGCCATCCTCCTTAGATTTATCCTTCTTGTCTTTCTTATCCTTATCTTCCTTATCTTTTTTCTTCTTATCCTTTTCCTCTGAGCTAGAACTATCCGTGTCCTTCTTACTCTTATCCGTCTTCTCTTCAGATGACTCGGATGATTCCGAACTCTCACTCGATTTTCCTCCCTTTCCCTTCTTCGTTGTCTTCGTCTTACACGTCGTCACTTTGCCAGTCGATCCTCTTACAGTAGATGATGCACCCGGTCTTACGGTAGTCGATGACACTCCAGGACGTACAGTAGTAGACGACATTCCAGAACGTGCGGTAGTGGAGGTTCCGGATCCTCCTCTGACAGTCGTCCTTGAGATTCCGGGGACAACAGTAGTCGATCCGATCGATACTGTCGTAGTCGTTCCATTTCCGACGGGGAATACTGTAGTCGTCGTAGATCCCAATTCTCCTTCAGTTGTCGATTCCGTAGTAGTATCATCGACGAAGATTACGGTAGGAAGTTCCGTCTCTCCTCCATCTCCTCCTTCTGTAGTAGTTGATGATCCGAAAGTGGAAGTTTCCTCTCCTTCAGATATCGTAATCAGGTCTCCCACTGTGGTCGTTGATTCGGACACTCCTCCAACTGTCGTAGTTGAAATGGTGGAGACGGTGAAATTGACTGAGGGTACGGTAGTCGATCCTACCGTAGTTGTACTCGCAAGAGGGTCGTCACGGCCAATGACAGTAGTCAGATTGAAAGAGGGTACGGTAGGGATTACGGTAGTCGATTTGACGGGGAAGGTGGAAGAAGATCCTCCAGGAATGACAGAGGTACGATTATTACATCCAGTATTGGGATTCTTTGATGGTCGAATAGGAGGACGGCCTGTTGATGGACGAGGATGAGTTTCTTCTGAACTTTCCGAACTAGAGCTATCCTTCCCCTTCTTTGTACACTTTATTCCATCTTTGCCTGGTCCCGAAGGGAAGATTGGTCCTCTGCCCGGAGTGGGTCTTACTGTAGACGCGCAGTCCTTACCGTGCTGAGAATATTGATTTATTGATTGATCAAGAGAGATATCTACAGTACCTTATGTCCATTTCCATTATCTCGAGATGGGCCTGAGTTGTATCCGCCATAGAATGGTCCAGAGAGTGCTATGATGAATAGCGAAGAGAGAACCCAGAAGAGACGCATCGAAAATATATGGATTGGAAATGAAGAAAAGAGGAGAAAAGGATGGAATCTGTGAACATGTTCATGATTTGCCGGCCTTTTATGGCTATCAACTTGTAGTTGAGACAAGATTTGTTCAGCTTCATCTAGTCGTTTACATCATCATTCACCGTTCTATTTGTGGTTCTCTTACTGTCCCGATCGTTCTGTTAAATACCACGTCTGTTCAATGCCTCCCATTTTTAACGCACAACGATTTTCATTCATTTTAACTTTTTTATTATGTTGGAGGTCACTTTTGTACTCTCCTTTGAATGGAATACAACGAAGAATCGTGAGATCATTTCATGATTGGGAAAGGGAAGGAAATGTGGTTTTGTAACCTAGGAATCGATACAGAATACGGTGTTTGAACATAATACAGCACAGTGAATGTAACCGGTATACGGTATTGACGGCAGGATTAATTGGATACTGTAAGTGAACATCTCAATAGCGATTATGAACAGAAAATGTTACTATTCTATATCATCTGAGGTGGAATTGAGTTATGTAAGTAGAGATAAAGAAAGGAGAGGTGTATTCAATGAGAGGATTGTGAGGGATGATTTGAATCCGAGAGGGGAATTCACTCGGATTGTTGAAGGTAAAATACAAAATGATAACCCGATATCACTACGTGACAATGTTAGAAGTGGAATACAGTAAGACAATACTTTGAAATGTAACAGAAGAATACGGTAGCACTGCTATACACTCAATCACTGGGACTCGTAATCAATTGATAATGCTCTTTCAGATGAGGGGACGGGGAAGGGAAGAGAAGGGACTAGCGACTCGATGGATGAAGGGAATTGATCACTCGGGAGGAATATCATTCTACGGCAAGGGAAGAATGGGACTATCACAGATTGGAGGAAGGAGATTCATTCTACTACATTCTACAGAAGGAATCATTCGATCACAAGTAGACCTTCTTTACTTTGTAATCCCTTGGCAATGTAGTATTATTGAGTGATGTCATCAGTGCATTTCTATCTCTTCCTGGAGTGGTTGTCCCTGATGATCCTCCATGATGGGACATGGACATTCCTGCTGGTATCACAAGTGATGTCGCATCCACACTGTGCTGAAATGGAATACATCTGAGTTACTATCACAAGTTCTTATTCTTCAATACTTTTACGATAATCTTTATACTATGACCACAGCCCCTCTCCCTTCGCTCACTTTGCTGGGTGGTCCTCCATAAATGGTATGTGGATCCATCTTGACACTAGCTGCAGTGAGTGAATCGTGTCGAGTGAGTCTCGCCCTTCCGAATGAATCATAATCTGATCCTGAAGTTGACGAGGCCGAATGATGAGCATCTACCATTCGACGAGCTGACGCGATACGGAATCCCACCTGGAACAGACGAGGTTACTGTATTCAATGAAATCGTCGACTGACTTTCTTCCCTTTCTACCGTACCCCTGTCAATTCGATGTAGAAGGTAATAACTCACAAAGAATCCGACGAAAGAGGCGACGGCAACACAAACGAGACAAGCGAGGGCGATAGTCTGTCCAGTGTAAGTGGGAGAAGAAGTGGGCAATTCTGTTGATCCAAGACGAGGTGAGATCACTGCACCTACTAAGTAGATAATCATTATCGATTGATTGTCCCTTCTCTTCTGTATTCGATTTGTGTACTCAAGCTGATGCACAGATCTGTTCACTTTCCTACGTAAATGGCGAAAACACGAGAAATGGAGGGAAAGGAAGGGAAAGAGATGATGGGCAAACACGTTGGCGGATCGAGGTTTATAGTTCTGTTCTTGTTAGGGAGAACGGACGAGATGTCAATACCAATCAAATTCTCAGGTCATGAAATCCAACGAGTGGGAATGATTTTACAAAAATTGAAGGCTATATCCCATATATAGCCTGTGGGACTTCATATTTGAGGAGTCATGCCACCCGTAATAGGAAGGGACTAATCAACTGACCTCCGAGTACAATTCCATTATCTGCATCGTCTCCCATTGAATTGACGAGTGGACATTGAGGACTTTCTCCTCTCACAACATTCTGAATGACATCTCCCATTCTCCATCCTGATCCATCCGAACGAGATACACATCTGTAATCAGTGACCATCACAACCTCTTCTAGATTCAGTCCTTCTTATCGTCGGCACCACTTTAGAAGACCAGAATGGGTCCAAATAGAACAGTCTAAATTTGTTAATACGTGACCTAATGAAGTGTGTGCTGCTCACAATAAGGCTTAGTCATTTTTTTCTAGTCTATACTAGAAATCATTCATTAGGAACACTATTACGAAAAAAAGGTAGCCGACGTTATAGCCATTCTAAAATAGTCTTTCTTCCGTACCTGCTCAATCGTTCATCCCATGCACAATGGGGATCCTGCAGTCTCACACATGCAGCACACGAAGGGGCGAATGAGCATCCCTCAGGGGGAATTGAGGCCACTTCATCGGGAGAGACAACGATGATACGAGAATCCGTCGTCAGAAGATTGACCTGCAATTCATGCCACCATTATCGTTATTTTCCCATTCGATCATCATTTATGGTATCGTGTATCTTTTCAATCACGCCAGTTCATATGATCATATTATGACAAAAAAGGCCAAATAAACTGACAATGGGTGCTCCGGAGGGGAAGACGAGTGCAGATTGAATGACAATGGTCTCATTTCCAATCTGAATAGCCTTGACGACTCTTCCATCACTCGTTCCCACATAGATGACAGTGTGTCTTCCTCCATCAACTGATTGGACAGAGGGAAGAACGGCAATCTGAGTGAGTTCCGCCCGTGAGGAACCTTCAACGAAGAGAGGACCACGGAGGGATGACACCGCCTGAACAGGGAACATTATTCTTATAACAGTCAATTACTTTTAACAAAAATTGTGAAACTGCTATGTAAAAGAGTAATTGCTAAATAGTTATCGTAACAATCAACTTCTAACAAAGCTCTACGAAACTATGTACTACGGAAAACATTGAATAAGAAGAAATGCAAACCTGATGCATGAGTGGATTCCTCATGACGAATGATACGGTAGATTCGGGTAGTTTGGATGAATCGGGTGAGCATGAACCAGGACGAGGAGAGGGAATCTCTGATCGAGGAAGTGATGTCCATTGAGATGATCCTGTACGCTGAAATGAGGAGGGGATTAATGTTTCGTTCGATAATCAATTATGAAATTATGATATTCGGTGAATGCAAAATAAAAAAAACGAACCTGAAACTTGAATGTTCCCTTATCGAAGGTATCTCTGATGCTCTGCATTGAGAATGCACAGACTGCACTCATTCTAACAGATGAATCAGGAGTGGAAAAGACTGCGTAGACGAGATGATCAGAGGAAGATGAGGGAGAGGGGACCGGGTCAGAGACTGCTTCTGAAAGGAAGCCATAGTAAATATTCCAACATGGAGCCCAATGATAATGGGAAGAATCGTAACTAAGAAAATGAAGTTAAACTGTCAACTGACTGAGTTCATTGAAGTAGAAAGGTGTTGCGGCTCCGATGGAACAATTGAGTCTCGCTTTGAGGAATGAAGTCCATTTATCATGAGAAGGACGAGGTCCTCCCTTGTCATCCTTGCACACTCGAGCTACACGAGCATACACCTGCAAAGAATACTCTTTCAGTCTTGTGAAGTACATGTATCATTCCTTCCGATTATCCAACCTATGGATTCAAATCATCACCACACACAAATTGTACCACCACAATCAACCTTACCTGTCTCTCCTCATTATTATCCACAGCTTCAGCTGCTTTCTCTCTCAACCAGAAGTAGATATGCTCCTTGTACTCAAAGGAGGCCACGAAGTTCGGATCTGCAAGGGAGAGGGGATACTCCTTCCTTCCTTTCTCAATCAACTCACTATCGAGCACTCTGACATCATCTCTCTGTGTTCGAATTCCTTCTTCTCCACTCTTCACTTTAGTCAATCTTCTTCGATAGATCAGAGGGTCGTTTCCGACGAAATCAGAAACCGTTCCCGAGATGATTTCGTCCGTCTTTCTCAAGTAGATTGCAGTCGAATTGTCGTGAGGAGAGTAGGGAGATATCGCCTGCAATCAATTATTATCATCCACCGTATACCTTTTGATCACCACTAATCGATAATGTACCGTACCTCTCCATCAAACTGCTCATATACTTTGAATTCGCTGGTTGCAGCATCGTATCGATATATGCGACACTTGGGACTGTAGGCATAGGTTCCTGAAGGGAATACCGTAATCTCTCCCCTCTCCATCTACCGTATCCCCTCTTCACTCACCACAAATGAGTACTTGTCCTTCTGCCTGTTTCGCCAGTACTCTCACATAATTCTGGCATTCATCCGTCGTCTTTCCCTTCATAGTGCACGTTTCCACTACTGCAATCAATCCATTACCGTACTACTCCTCCCTGACTACCGTACCTTTGTAGGGAGGGGCCCATTTCATCTCGTGGCCAGCCTTCATTGAAGCGATCGACAGATTATATACTGCGTTCCTGCAAGAAAGAATGATTACTTGATGCATCTAGTAAATGTATTTTAATTCCTTGAATTCTGTTCCCCGTGTCAATTGCAAATCATCCCAACATCCCCAACAAATAACACTGATGAAACACGAATTCTCAAGTTTCTGATGACCCCTTGATCAATATCCTCTTCTTCTTCTTCTCTTCTGCCATTTCGCTACCATTTCCATCGGTCCATTACTCTCAATTCCACTGATACCTCTCCCCTCCCTCCCTTCTCATTCCCCTTCGACCTTGATTCACTGTGATGGGAATCCGCTACTCTCTCCATGTACCCTTCATGCTTCCATGGTTAGCAACAATACTACTCTTTCCTCTTTCGGAATGAAACAGAGAAAGGAAGGGAAGAGGGGGGGGGGGTGCAATGTCCCTTTCTTACTCTCGATTCACGGTCAATTCCCTCTAATCGACATAGGACTGGACTACAAATGGATGGATCAGAGAGAAGAGTGAGAGTACTACTCAATTCCCTCTTCCCCTTAATGAGTCGATTCAGAGTACTTTCTTCATTGAGTGGTCCTCTTTCCCCTTAAAGCCTGTTACTACCACTCTCTTCCCCTCTTCTCAACTCATTCATAATAACACTTCCGGTCTATTTAATCGTCCCTCGAGACAAAGTGATAACACCTGATATCATCACTCTTCTTCTTAATCCTTCCCTTTCAATAGACAGTCTCATGATCTCTCGATCAAGAGTCAATCTCTCTCTCCATCCGGGACTGCTCCTCCCCCCTCCCCCACAGGGTCAGAGACCGTTCTAATTATCACTTCACACAGTTCCGAACCTGCCCATTTCCCTACTGGCCAATCTTCCTCTGTCCTCATTCACCATTCCAATTATAGGTGTGAGATTGAAAAGAGAAAGAGAAACGATGACCAAGGGAGATGAAAACACTTAGCCAATCAAGAGTCCTCACTCATTACCTCGTTTGACCTCTTTAGGTCTTCGGGGGTGGAAAAGGGAGAGGGAGAAGGATACGGTGGTTCATCTCACACTTGAATCTCTTCCATCTCTTCCTATCTCATTCATCCTCATAACAATGGTCTCACTAATTAGAGGAAGTATGCTACTCCTTCCTTTCGTTGGACACTCATAACAATCTGTCCATAATCTATCTAATCGTATTAGTCTCTTTCATCTCTTTCGTCCCTTCCGCCTACAGCTTCCTTTTACTGTCTTGTCTCACACAATGACATCAACTCCCCTCCCTCTCCTCCTTCCCTTAGCCCCTCACTCCATGGTCTAAAAGGCTGAACGGACTGTTCATTGACCCGAAGGAAGAGACAGAAAGAGAAAGCCATCCTTCCATTCCACACCAATCAACACTCCGTCACTCCGTCACTCATTCAATCCATCGGCATTCTATTATTACGTGACTGCCTCCGAATGGAATTGAGAGAGGTCGAATGTCAAGCGAGGATCAGACTGAAGGGAGACTCAAGAGAGACTGAAGAGACTGAATGAGTGATCCCTAAGGAGAGATCGAGACTCTTCCCACTACATGTAGTGCTTCACTGCCCTTGTCAGTAATTAGTAAATGACTCTTCCATCTCCAGGATGGGAATGGGTTCAATTGGCATAACTAACTAATCCCATCCATTCTTCTCTTCTCTTCTTCTTCTCTCCTGCTGTTCATTCGATTGAGTCATCCCATCTCCAATCATTGACTAACAATGGAATTGAATTCATTATTCCACTCCCTCCATTTCTTTGGCTGACTAAGGGAATCAGTTCTGATTCTCTCAATACTGTTTACCATTGACTGTCCTCTCTCTTTCTCTCTCATGGACAATCAATGGAATTGAGCATGGTTAGACTAAGAGATTAGACTGATTGTGAGGTGCGAATTGAGGGACAACAACCCTCTCTCTTTCTCTCTCTCGACGTAATCAATGACTAAGAGAGAGAGAGAGGAAGGGTACTGTATTCCACCCCCTTATCGATATTCAATGTAGAAATCGAGCCAATCCCTCTTCCTCCTTCTCCCCTTTTAGTCAGCCCCATTCCCATAATCGTTCACCTACATATGTACTACTAAACGATCGTCAATCCTTCCCGAATAAGGGACACTTTTCACTTCTCCCCATCCCACTATAATCACCATATCCAGGCTAATGGATGATGGGGGTAAAGAGGGATCCCCTCCCATCCTTGATTTGGAATACGGTACTTCATTGGTTGATCCCTTCTTCCTTCTGGTAGAAACAGAGGATGGATTCAGGAGAGGGGATCATCTAATCGGGTAGTCCGATCCCTTCTTTCTATTCATCTTCATTCTATCCGTGAGTATCTCCTTACACTGAATGATCTCCCTTCTCTGACCAGACTTCTCTTCCATTCCATCGATACTTCCTCTCTCTACAGGGGACGAAACAGACAATTCCCTTCTCTAATCCAGTAGGTCACTCCTGTCCCTCCCCTCTTCCCCTCTGCTGAAATCCATAAACAGTTTACATAGTCGTGCAGACTGCATAAACTCATATTCTCGATCGAGTGTCCACTTTCCTTCTTGAGACTAAGAAAGACAAAGGGAAGAAAGAGAGGGGATCCCCACTTATACACAGGTAATACAGGAAGACAATCAATGAAAGATGAGAAGGAGGGACTAATACCATCAAGTGCCATCTCCCGCCCTGGTAACATATGTCCTACCGTACCCTCCCTTCCTTCCCCTCTACCGTACCTCGCTCCAACCAGCAACGAATCTCCATCGTGTTCCAGCAATTTGAAGTGATTGTGTTCATCTTCTGTCCTGTTTTCTCCATCGAATCGAAGGACGCCGGATACTGTAATCAGTGTTGAAAATAATGTCCCAGCTGAACAAGCTAAATCTATTTTTATCGATCAATCTACCGTACTCTCTTCTCTTCCCTCATTCCCTCGGCCTTGTCTTCCCTCATTTAGAATAGTCGGTTCAATGTCTTTTCGGTGTGTCGGATGTTTAACTGTTCCTCGTGTTCCCCCATTGGAGGCTATCTCTATCGGCCATCTACAGTGAAGGATTGAAGGGAGGAGGGAGGGAAGGGAGAGGGGAGGAACAGGGGCAGGGAGGGAATCAAGAGGTGGTAAGAAGAAGAAGGGAAGACTTGGAGATGAAAGGTGCCCTTCATTACTCACAAGTAGACATGTGAAATGGTAGAGAAGAGGAAGGGGATGAATAAAGGGAGGGAACGGTAGGAAGGGATAGGAGGGACAAGGGACGACTACACCTTACTGGCGCCATCTCTAATGATGAAGAAGACTAATTACAACTGTAGTAGAAGGAGAAGAGAATCGACCTTGAGTATTCGACCCCATTGATTACTCGTGTGATAGATAGCTTCATCTCTCTCTCTCTCTCTCTCGGAAGGAGGGAAGAATATGGGCCAGTGAGGAGGAAGCTTGATCCCTTCTCTTCTCACTTGATCATTATCTATCTCTCGTTATTCTTCCATCCTTTTTCATCTTTATTCTCTTGAATCGTCCCTCTTCATCTCTCTCAGCTTTCCCTTTATCTCCATCGACTCTTCTCTGGATGGAGAGGGAGAGGGAGGAGGAGTCTTCCCTCCCCTAGCTGTGCTTCATCATAATGTTCGTCCACTACATAATCTGGCATGATCACCCACTCTTCCTCTCTTCTTCCCTTGGGAGAAGTACACAAGATATACAAGGAAGAGACATGGAAAGGGAGGAAGATACATCTTAGACCTTCCCTTCTCCGACTGCCAATCTCCCTCTATCTCCTTGAATGGACCAAGTGTTCCATCACCTCCCCTCTCTACGCAACTCTTCACACCCTTCCTCCTTCATTCATCCTGGTCGAGAGTATGGCGGCATTTCCCCTTTGGCCCTTCATCCACTAAGAAGAGAGAGGGGTTCTAAAGAGGGGAGACCGATCCCTCCGGATCAATCATCACTTCACACCTCCATATCATAGAGTGAACACTAAAGGGAAGAAGACAAACACGGGCATCTGTTGTATTCTGGGAGGCTTGTTCCCCTCTCTTCGAGACTGAGTGTACACACTCAGGTCACGCTATATCCATAATCAATCAGAGGAGAGTGAAACAGAGATACTGCAGAGGGGGGAGGGAGGGAGGGAGGGATGGATGCAACAGATGTCCTCACGAGTGATAAGTGATCCTTCCTCCCTTCCCTCCTATCATTCCATCTGTCGTTATTGCTCCCTCTGGATTGGCTACATGAGATCATCCCCTTCTTCCTTCCTTTCCTCTCATTAGTCAATTCAGTCCTATTCGCACCTCCCTTCCCCCATGCTCACTCCCCCTGTCCCTTCCTTCCCTTTGACAGATGTCTTCTTGTGCGAATAGAGAGAATGATTGAACTGAGAATGGAGTCAATCTCTCCCTTCTCAGATTGAAACGGAGTCCATTTCAATCTCCCACTGTAGTCTCCCCCCCCCTCCCTTCCCCCCTCTACATGTGGTCTCGATCATAACGAAGAAGTGGGCATACTGAACACTTCCATTTGATAGCCTCCCTTATATCTTAAACTCCCTTCTCTCTCTCCTTCTACCATCTGAGATCCCTTTCATCCCCTCAGGGCATTACCCCATTCTCTCTTTGGAACTCTTGCACAATCGAGGTCACTACACCAAATCAAACAAGTGAGGGGAAAGGGGCACTCAATAATGGCCATTCATTCTCTTCTTCAATACAGACTGATCCCTCTCCTTCTCTTCCCATTGAAGACCACCCTCATACTCTTCAGGTGTCAACTCTTCGTCTCTTCAGTAATTCAGTTGAACGAAGAGATTAGTCTTTCCTTCTCTTGTAACCCTCTTACCAGTACTTCTTCCCCCTCTCCCCTCTTTGCCCTCTGTCCTCTATGAGATTACCACTATTGGATCAGAGTGAGTAGTGATTCACACTCGAGAGAGAAGGGAGAAGAGTCACTTCATCTCCTCTTCACTGATCTACCGGAATGACCCCTCTCCCCCTCTCCTAACACCCTCTCGAGAACTCGTGTATCTCGTTCTTCCATTTCTGTGTGTGGCCCTCTTAGATTCTCACTTGCAAGAGTAGAGGGAGAAGGGGGTAGAAGGAGAGAGGGGAGAGGGTAATTCACACCCTCTGTCCTTCAATCCCACTCGAATACCGTTAGAAACACGAGATTGAATGGCACAAACTATTTGAGTGTACGGACTGAGATTGAGTTGAGTAAAGAGAGAAGAAGAAGGGGAAGAAGTGGTAATTGGAGTGGTCGAGAGAGAGAGGAAGAGGACCATCATCACAGTCCTTCTCCCCATTTTAGACCGATTTCATCCATTACATCCCTCTGTGGGTCACTCCCTTTGACCCCCCCCCCCTCCCCTCTCAATTTCTCCCTTTCTACTAGGGTTGGCAATTCGTCGTTTGCAACGTTGCAATAGCGATTCCCTAGGTAGCAACGTTGCAACGGAGAGGCGAGGGTAGGGGGAGGGTAGCAACGTTGCTACGATCGTTGCAACGTTGTATTGAGAGAAGGGAAGACCCTCTCATTTTCGCACGCTCTCTCGCCTATCCCTGCCCTTCCCTAGAGGGGTAGCAACGTTGCTACGAGTCCCTTGCTAGGTAGCAACGTTGCTTCCCTCCCCCTACCGTTGCAACGTTGCAATGTCGTATTCGTTTAGCCAACCCTACTTTCTACTCCAACTTCACCTTATCTACTCTCGAATCTACGAACAAAAACGAGGAGTGAAAGGAGTGAAGATGAAGAAGAAAGAGGCGTAAAAAGAGAGGGGAGAAGCGTCGACCCCTCTGGACCATCTCCTGAATCCCCTCCCCTCCTTCCACTCATTCCATTGCCCTCCTCACCCACTCAATTATACCCCTCACATAACTGCATTTGCATATGGATGATGCTGAATGAGACGACACATCTCTGTATTCCAAGAGAAGAGATGGAGACACAGTTTCCCTCCCTCTTTAAGAGTCGCGAGTAAGAAACAGTCCCTCCCTTCCCACAAAAGAAGTTCGTTTTGACTCTTCTTCTTCATAGAATTCGCACCTGGCAACTCCTATTCATCTACAGTAGTCCCCTTCTTCCCTCCTTCCCTTGTATTCGACCATTGACAAGTCCATTCAACTTCCCTCCTTCTTCTTCTCACTAACTCATTTCAATCTAGTCATCTCTTCACTTACTGCTCACTTTTTTCGTGCAACTTTTGGCTGCTGTGAACCGGAAGAAATGAAGAGAAAGAGGAGGAAGAAAGGGACAGAGGGAGAAGGGGATGGGAGACGATCAAGACATGCTTGATCCCGACGTGAATCGAATGGTAGACAATGGATTGATCTATCCTTCGAGTAGAGGGAAGAGAAGGGATCATCTTCCCCCTCCATTCAACTCCTTCCTCATTCAGTCTCCCCCTCTCTCTCCCTTCTGAATGAGTGCAGTGATTTGCTGCACCACACAAATTGGAGTGTGAATTAGACTGGCTAAGAAGAGGAAAGGGAGGAGGAGGGAATCGGGTAGATCAAAGAGAGATTCATTCTGATTGGAACAGAATGAGAGAGAGAGAGGAAGGGGACGGAGATTGGATACCATCCCCAGATAGATTACTCGCGCACCGGAAATTGGTAAGCGACAAGATTAGACGGATTAGGAAGGAAGGAGCATCTGAGGACTACCCACTGGGTACCCTCCTTCCCACCCTTGGAGGTATATCTTCCCTCTCTTCTAATAACAGAGCGGCAATCTCTTCTACTCTAATCATCCACTGTCATCACTTATCATCTATTGATGGAAGTGACTCTTCATTAATCAGTGTCCATTTCCCTCCCTTGCAGACAGTCATGCCCCCCTCCCCCCTTCTCCCTCCCTCTCTCCTCTCCTCTTCTCTCTCTTCGATCAAAGTGTCCGATAGCTCATTGATCACGGTCGTAGATACAGAAATGAAGAGGAGAAGGGAGAGAAGAGAAGAGACGAGCATGGAACGCATTAATGGAGCTAGAAGAGAGAGAAAGAGATCAGGCTCATCCACGTTTCATCCCTCCTTAAGCCGACTATCACCCATGATTCAGGAGTGAGATCTGCATCGAGCGATACAAAGTAGTATAGAAGGCAGCTCATAGTCAGTGATGAGCATCAGAATATCACGAGTTTAGAATAAAATCGGTCAAATATCGCGTGGTTTTGCTCACGATCTTCAAAGGGATAAATTCGAGGAAAGGCCTTATATCCGACGCAGCTGCATCCGGATTCCTGCAGCTTCTCTAATATGGAAATGCCTCCCACCCTCTCCCTCTACCCCCCCCTCCCCTCCTACTGCATACCATGGGCAGATGTGTTGCTTGTATCTCAATGAGATGTCAACGAGAGATATACAAGGAGTTAAAGTGTGATGGTGGGATTGGAGAGAGATAAGGGAAGGAGAGAGGGAGGAGACAAGGGAAGGAGGAGGAGGAGGATAATAGGTTGGAGCATCTCATGAATGCAACTTCTCTGACTGATTAGTAGTGACACATCGTATGGATAGAGAGAGATGACTAGAGGTGATCAAGGGGATAAAGCCGATTAGAATATGAAGAGAAAGAGATGGAAACGCCTTCAAGGGATGCGCTGGTTGGTTCAAACCCCTTGACCCTCCTAATCAATCGATAAATAGACAGATCAACTCACATAATTGAATATTCTGCCTTGGTTGGACATTGACTGCGATGGAAGTTGTCCGTGATAGAAGAAGAAAGAAGGAAAGAAGGAAGAAGAACCTCCTCATTCTCATTGATGAAGAGAGTTATCGATCGAGTAGAATAGATCACAATGAGATGAGAGACATCGAAGGAATCTGAAGAGAGATCAAAGATTGAATAGACGATGAATCAGAAGAGGTCAAAAGCAGAAGGATAAAGGACGAAGGGATCGGATTTACAAAAGAGCAAAAGAAAGGGAGAGGGAGGGAGGGATCAGATGGGGGAAAGGAGTCTCCACTAAGTTCAAACACCTTTTGTTTCTTGCGAACAACGACTCAAGGATTGAATGTATGAGTGAGAAGAGGGAAGAGGTAGAGAGAGGGGAGGGGAGGAGAGCTGAGAGTGACCGATGGGAGGAGGGAGGAGAGTAAGGGGAGGAGAGAGAGAGGGAGGAGAGAGAGGAGGAGGGGAGGTGAAAATAGAGTAGAAAGATGCGAAAAGTGATGTGCACGTGGTGTGAATTGAGAGTCCAGAGGGAGGGAAATCACAGCTGATTAGGAGAGTGAAGGAGAGTGACAGGCTTGTATCGAGGGAGAGAGAGAGAGAGTATCGATAGAGTGAAGGAAGGAGATGGAATCACCAGTGAATGAGCTATAAACGGAGTGAGGAGAGGAGGAGAGAGAGGGAGAGAGCTTGTAGAGGGGAAGTTTGAACACGATTGAGAGCTCATTTAATGGAGACAACGGGGGAAGAAACAACTATGAGGTATTCGAGACGAACTCGATAGAGGGAGAGAGAGAACACGGGTTATAAGAATGTTTTGAACCGATTGAGAGAATGATTGAGAATGATTCATTGATTAGATTATGGATGGCCATCCCCTTGAGCAATGCTCACAACAACAATCAAAATAATGATTAGATAGGAAAGACTCACATCCACTTCGGAAGACGAGATTGAAAGAGAGAAGAGTGGATAAACCACAGCGAGTGATTGATAAATGGATGAGGTCGAGTTGAGGAGAGAAGAAGAGAAGAGAAGAGGAGAGAGGAAAGGAAGAAAAAGTAGAGGTTGATGAAGAAGGATTGACTAGAGTTTAGATAGACAAGAGAGATGGAGGAATCAGAGGATAGACATGGATGAGGTGATAGAGACATAGGGATAGAAAGGGAAGAGAGGGAGTCATCCTTCTTGTGACCTCTTCTCACCGATGGATGGCACTCCATTACAACAGTGAGAGATGGGAGGAGAGGAGGAGAGAGAGAGGGGTGGGGGGAGGAGGAGGAATACTCCATTCGAGGACTCGTTGTGATAGCACCCTCTTCTGATAGGGACGAAGATCCGCCCCCTTCCTTCCCTTCCATTTGAAATGAGTGATCAAGGAAGGACGCAAACAAGAGATACGACTGATTCTGACGTGGATGGAAGAGTGATAAGGAGAGGAAGAAGGGGAGTGATACAAGGGAGAGAGAGAGGGAGACTGGACGACTCCCTTTCATACTCATCATCCCATCCGTAGACTAGTCACGACGACGCCCAGTCAGTTCATGATAGAAGTGGATTACCGTACTCCCCCTCCCCCTTGATCTACCATCATGATCATCAGAGCGAATCTCGAATGAATGAGAGAGAGTGAGAATGTGAGGGAGGAAAACAGGAAGCAGAGTGGAGAATAAGTTGAAATGTCGATGGAAAGTGGATGAAAAAGAGTAGAAAATGAGATGATGATGAGAAGGAAAAGAACTGGACGGTGATGAGAATGAATGAATGTATAAAGAGAATGAGACACCTTTTGATATTGCAAAAGTCGTAGGAGGATGAAGAGAGGAAACGAAGCTAATTCAGAAGCGACGAATTCCGTGCTGCAGCGAATAAAAGGATGTACGACTGTTCGGTATTCAGACGGTACCAAAACTTGAGCAAAATAACTCGTAACTCGTGCGCGGTTGTGTCTATATCCTCCATGGGAGACATGAGGAGGGGGAGAAGAAGGATGAGTAGAGGGATGATTGAAACTGTCATTTGAGAGTAGTCGACAATGAGTGACAAGTGACTAGAAACTGAAGGAGAAAACCTCCGACCGAAAGACTGTCACCAACCAGAGGAAAAGAGGTTGAGATATTGGTGGGTGTTGCATGGAGGGGGCGGAGTCAAGGGGAAAGGGAGGCGGGGTTTATCCCTCTCTAGAATTCATACTGAAATTGGTGGTCATCATGAGAAGCTCTCATTGGAATAAGCAGGTAATTAATCAATAACCATCTCGAATGAGTCTATCTCATGGAATGAAGTGGAGATCGTTAGCATAGAGAATGAATGAGAAGAAGGGAAGAAGGACCCCTGGAGTGAAGGAAGGAGAGGAATACTGATTGATTGGAGATCCATAGTCATCACTAATCTCCATGATCGTAATGAATACATGGAGAAAGAGAGAGAGGCACAGCCATGTTCCGGCATGAGGGCTGATTCATTGAATGAAAAGGGTGAAGAGAAGAGGAGGATTCATCTGATTCATATACCATTGGATACCATTCATCACAAATCATTCATCCTCTTCTCTCTCTTTCTCAACTGAACATCTTCCATTTAGACGGAGGAACTAGACAGGAACTTCGAGTGGAAATGGCCATCTCAATGGAGATTTATGATGAGGATATCTGAGTAAGTGAAGGAAGGGAAGGGAGGGGGATAGCCGATAGAAGGAATAGAAGGGAAAAGGAGGGAGGAGTAATGGAGTGGACTACATTCATCTTGTAGATCAAGTGAGAAGCTGAAGAGATAGTGTGAAGAATGAAGAGAGTGAGGGGAAAGGGACACAGGTAGATCTACAGCCAACGAATTAAGATAATAAATAAGGATAGCTTGCTTGGAAGGAGATGAACGTGATCTGCGAGTAAGGAAACCAGTGAGAATTGAGTGGAACCATAAATGAGACTGTAGATGTTGATAGAAACACCTCCATGGTGTCACATCACAATGGACTTCAATGCAAACGACCCACAAAGGAGCGTTTTCCAGTCTAGAAGAAGAGAAGGAGAGAGAAGGGATGGACTACCTTCGAACGGAAAGGATCAGCTAGTATGCATACAATATCGATGAATGGACGACGGTAGGAAGACTGAGGAGAAGGGATCGAAGAGAAGAGGAGAGGGGAGGGGAAGGAGGGAGGAGATCATACTCTATAACTCCTTACGCATACTACTTACTAAGTATGGATTGGATCAAGAGGCAATTGCAGAGACAACGGACAGATATTCGAATAGGTACAAATCCATAGTCAATACTCAATCCATCTCTAACTGAAAGTACAATCCTTTCGATATGGAGTAAGTACTTGACTGGAATAGGTCGAGATTCCCCTCTAAATAATAGGTAATCAGTCGTCTCTTCCTCTCCTTTTCTAGTCGCCTATCAGTCTATCTCCTCTCCTCCTCCTTTTCTTCACTCTAATCCAAACGAAATCTTTGTTCCTTTCAAGCCCCCTCTTTTCTTATCATAATGGTCCTTTATCAGGAGGGAAATTGTGCGTGCAAAGGGAAAAGAGAGGCATAATCATGGGAGAAGCGAGAGAAAGAGAGAGAGGATGAATGACAACAAAGTCCGAAGGTCCATCTACAAAAAAAATGATGTCTGTGCAAAAATTAGAGAAAAACACGGTGGAACAAAATCACTCAAGATCAATTTGTCTGGACGAGTGAAAATGTTCAAAACAGAGAAAGACGGGAGGCGAGAGGGGCGAGAGGGCACTCCTAGAGGAAAGTGGATTGGAAAATGTCGATTGGCCTATCAATTACTTGTGATTGGAAGATAGAGAGAGAAAGATAAAGGAAAACAGTGGAAGAGATCAATCAATTGGAGGAAGAAGGGAGAGAAATAAGGGAACGGAGGAGGGAGAGAGGAGGAGGGAAGAAGAAAGAAGATGCCATGACACCTTCTGTCTAAGGGAGGGTCACTCATGGTCATTCGACAGGAAGGAAGAAGAGGGGGGGGGGATACCAGGAGGGAAGGAAAGGGAAAGAGAGAGAGGGAGACAGAGAGGTGTTACCGTTTGGTTCCCCTCTACCTCATGGGGTGAACGAACCATAAAGAAAGACTGTGATGATTAACGACTTGTCATCAAGGGGTTAACAGCCATAATGGAACACTCTCAAAGGGAAAAGAGAGAGAGAGAGGCAAGGTCTGGTCCCTTTCGAGAACGAGTGAGAGTGAGAGAACAGACTTACGCAAATGGACAAAAATGATTCGATTAGAAGGGAAAGACTAGAAGCATCAACTAAGTTCTCTCTCTTAACTGACCGAGACTTGATCTAGTCTCTCTTTAAGAAGGAAGAGACAAAAGAGAACTTGGATGGAATGGATCTTAACGGTTCTCAATCGTCTACTCGAGTGAACGCGATAGATTGAAAGATGCAAGTGAGATGGCGGCTTTTCTCTTTGCACTCTCTCTTTTTCTCACCAAAGTGAGAACGAACGGCGTTTACTTTGATGCGATAGTTCAATCGAGCGGAAATTGAGAATTAAATTGATTTCGAGTCCTATCGGAGGGGAAACCATAACTTTCTAATAACTGTGAGAACGCAGATTCAAATCGACAAGAAGAAACGCGTAAGTTATTTGTGAATACTCATCAAGACAACGAAGTTTCTTCCATTGGACAGTCCTATTGGTCAGTGAACCGAAGAGAAGACCGAATTGAGTGAGAAGAAAGAGAGAGAGAGAGAGAGAGAGAGAAGAGACAACGTCCATTCACTTTCTTACGTAACTCCAAGGGGTCAGACACACTCGAATAGGGATCCCGAAGAGAAATGTACAACCTGCCAATGATTGATTACCATCTCTCTCTCCCCTCTCTTCATCCTTCCATCAACCTTGGTCCATTCCATCAGAAGTGCACTCATCTTGTATTTTGTACCTCCTTTCCATTCATCGTCTTCTCTTCTCCCATTCTCATTCTCGTTATCACAGCCGCCAAAATGTCTGCTCGAATCCACTCTCCTTTCCTAGTAAACAGCCAGCAAAAAGAGGAGATAAGAGACTGCATCGACCGATCAAAAGATCCAATCGACGAATTCTCATTCGGAAGAAGGAAAAGGAGTGGAGATCAAAGAGATGCTTCTTCCTCATGTCCATCTTGTACTCTTGATGGATATGAGTCCTTCTGTTCTCACAGTGGGAGGTCTTCGACCGTCTACTGAGTACACACTCTCATGCCCTATGGCAGACTCATTCTCAGTGCGGTAGATCAAGAGGATCCACCTGTCTCACTGCTAACAGTACCTCTCCTTCAGAAGTCTTGATCCGGGGGTAGATCACTCCCTTCACCTCCCCTCTCCCTCCTTCCCTTCCCTCGTTCAGCCTTATCGTCAGACCATCTCAGTGGACGAATGCAAATTAGAGCGGGCCCAGAAAGGAAGACAAGGAGACAAGAGAAAGAGAGGAGAGGGAGGGAAGAAACATTGAGGATATGAACATACGGTCGAGAGTTTGATTAATCAACCGAGAAAAAGAAGAGATGAGGAAAGGATGAGATGGACGATATTAATAAGAGGAAGAACCAAGAAGAAGAGGGGAACTTTAGATTGAATCGGGCAAGTTAGATTATGATTGGTAGTAGTACAAGGACTCTCACAAGGTCGATCCTTCACTGAGAGAGAACACCGTCACTCAGGTAATCCCTATTTTAATCTATTCGAAGTAGAAGAAGGAATAAAGATGATCGAGTTAGAGGGCAAAGGTCGTTGTTTTGTTCTCTTTGGTGATGGTGAGAGATAGTGATGATCACTGTTCTGAATCGTGTACCAAAGGGGGTAATCAAGAGAAGAAGAAGTGCTCGTAAAAGGGTGAAGATGATGCCATTCTACCAATCAACACCGCAAGCCTCTCTCTCTCTTCATCCAGATACGAGGGTAGATCAATAGAGAGACCTCTGAGCGAATGGAGATGAATAGGACTAAGGGATGGGAACACAACAGACTCTTGTAGGGAGTTCCACTGAGATATAGGGGGCCGCATAAAGAGAGTGAAATGGATTGGATGAATCGTCTATCGAGTCTCTCCCGAAAAGGAAATGGAAGATGGGCAAGGAACAAGGGAACGAAACTGTCGTAAATGAGTTTAGATCTGTCTCTTTCTCCCGGCCATTCTCGACCTTCCAATGGCTATGGATATACATGGTTGAGACTGTCCTTTCATCTATCCGAAACCATTCCAGATTAAGGGATCGAGAGAAGAAGGGGGGGGATGAGCCCGCTCGGATTCCAACCCATTACACTCTTATTATCTATTGTCTCAATTCAATAATGAAGAGATCAAAGAGGACGATACCGAAGAATATGACAGATTTAATGAAAAGTTGAGAGGACGAAGTGGAATGATGAAGAGAAGTGAAAGAGAAGGGAAGTGAGATGTGAAGATAGGAGATATATCATGAATGTGCTCATGGAATGAATCTGCAATGGAAGCAGTTGCTGCATTGAACCAGAGTGAGAGAGAGATTAGTCTTCTCTTCGTCCTTCGTCTATTAGACATCCAATTACACATCACACCTTCTTCTATCTCTCATTCATCTTCCAATGAGAACCACTGAATCTCGATGATTGAGTCTATCAATGACGATGCACTTTCCATTCATTCGTAGTGATAAGGACGATTCGAGTCTCTCTGTCTCATCCACGAGTGATAAGCTCCCTTCTCTCTTTCACTCATCAGTCCTATCCCCTCATCCATCCATCACAACCAGAAGGAGTGAGCATGCAACGGAGGAGAGGACAGAGAAGAGGATCTCACTTGATTGACATCTCTCCTTCCTATCACTGATAATACACCTTCTTCCTACTAGATGGAATATACACGGCCATCAATCGACATCATCCAATCCACAATCTCCAACACGAAGAGTGCATAAAATGATTGCGACCAGAAAGGATCATTTCAACAACAGATCGAGACTACACCAAATGTAAGGTTGCAAGAGAGATTCGATAAGAGAGTGATTAGGTGATTGAGATGCTATCACTGGACACTCCTCTTCTTCTCTCTCTCGACTATTCTCCCTCTCTCTCTCTCTTACTCAACAGGTGTCCACTTCAAGCTTAGTATTCAACTCTTCCGTGATTTAGATGGGAGCTGTTCAGAGTGAAGATAGAGAGGGAAGGATGGAAGGAGGGAAGGGAGAGGGTCGACACCCATCTCAACTGTTGTAATCGACCACTTCGTTTGAACGACGTGTAAAAAGTGAGTGAGTGTCGATGAGGAGATTGGACATCTTCGAAGGAAGGAGGAGAAGAAGAATGCACACTATGCAGATTAGAGATAGTGATTGTCCCATTCCCTCTCTTGTGATTACGCCATTCGGTGATAAGGATGGAGTGATAATCTGTTGATAGGACAACTTGACCCATAAATCATATTCATTCTCGCCCCATTCATTCCATTGGAAGAGTAGGAGAAACTTGAGAATAGGAAGGGGTAGTGATTGTTGGTGAGTTTCTAGCATGAGGAAGTGATTTTAGTACTGTTAGTATCAGTGATGGCACCCCTCCCCCTCCCTCCCTCCCCTTCCCTTTCCCCCACCTACAACTTGATTAGAGTTGCTTCTTCCCTGAGAGTAATCTGACATGGCCACTCATGGAATTGAAGAAGGAGGAAACGAGTTAACCCCTCCCTAGTTACAACTTGTACCGTACTCATTCAAAGAGAGAGAACTGTTGAGTAGTCATAACTACTAATGAGATAGTTTACAACTAAAGAAGCATCAGAGAAAACGAGAGAGAAGGGAAAAGAGAGAGGGCGCAGACAGGAAATGGGCCAATGAGACATTTGAATGGTCTGCGCATCGTTTTGTGCTGTAAGTGAGCAGCGGTCAAGAGTGAGCTAATGGGAGGAAGAAGAAAAAGGATGAGATGAAGAAGAGGAACGACGAATGGAGAACGGAAATTGAGAATGATAGAGAGAGAGGGGAGAGGGAGAGGGATGATACACTGATAGAGTAGTGATAGAGGGGATCATTGACGGAGGATTAGACAGACGGGGAGGAAGAGGGATTGCCCCCTTCTCTCCTCTCGTCTCACTTCTTCTGTCGTCTCCCTCAGATAAAGTACATCGAGAGAAGAGGAGATGGCAGAGATGAACTCGAAGGAAGAAGAAGGAGGAGGAGGAGCGGTTGCAATAAAATTATCGGGAGAAGGAACGGAGGAAAAACGATGAGGTGAGTTGTAGTGGACACTACGATGGACAATATAAAGAGGAGAATAGACGGGGTGAATATGGAATATCCCACGCTCACTAAGAAGACCGAACGAAGGGAATGAAACAACGATGAATTCGTCCTGACTGATGATGATGTTCTTCTTTCCCACTCATTCTCTTCATCTACTATTTGTGCAGCATGGAGTGTATAGATAGAGGAAGGTGGTATGAAATGAGTGAGTGGACGGGAGAAGGTGACAAAACAATAGCAGACAAATCGGTGAATGAAGCGAATAGAGGAAGAGAAGGATGCTGTAGAGAGAAGGAGATGGACTGAATGGATGATGAGGAGTACAGTCAATGAAGGAGTCCATGAATGATACTACTGAGGAAATGGAGTCAAAGAATAGATCGGAAATGGAGAATGAAAGGGGGACTGGTCAGTACAGTGGGAAGAGTCCATTCAAGGGATGAGGACAGGAAACGTTCCTTTCGATGGAAAAGAAGAAGAGATTGATCAAGTGGAGGCAAGAATGGCATAGAGAGAAAGAGACTAGGCATGATCGGGATACTCTACTATGGGCTGAACTACTATTCATCCACGTACAAACCTGAAGAGACAGAAGACGTCGGTCGTTCGTCTCTTCTCTATTCAGTACTTACTCATTCCAAATCTCTATTGCGCTTCTCTGTCTTATTGTCAGACACTCAGACACGAAAAGAGAATGGAGAATAGAAGAGAGAAGAAGAAAAGAGTGGAAAATAGATTGGAATCACGCACGAAAGGGATGAAACTAGTGAAGTGTTGTGGGCATACTCATGAATATGTAATCACAGAGTGTACTCCATCTACCTACCCCTTCCCCCCCCCCTCCCCTGATTGCTCCATCTTCCTTCCCCTTCTTCAAGGCTGATCATCGTCTCTCGGCCAGTTTTTGCTTCCCTTTCGCCCACCCAAGAGGAGGACTGAATAATCAAGCGAGTGAATTACGATAGGAAGGAGGGAAGAATGAATGAGAAGGAGGGAAGGAAAAAGGAGAGAAGAACAGTGCAAAATCACAGTAGGAGATGGGCTAAACGAGAGAAAGATGGGAAGGGAAAAGTTAGAAGGATCAAGAGAGAATCAAGTCATATGGATTCATTCATTTACTTGACGTCTTGATCTCTTTCGGATAGAATGGAAGGGAATTCACAATCGAGTCCAGTTACTGTCAAAGTGCATCTCCCTCTCTTAGAGTGAGATGACCAAAGAGAAATTGGAAATGAGTCATTGGCTCATCCAAAAGGAAATTGTGAAAGGAGAAGTGCCGTCATACGGTAACCCATAAGTGGAAGGCAAATGTAGAAGAAGGAAGAAAGAGAAACTTCGTGAAACCCCATGGTTCTTCCTACTCTGATATTCATGTCACTTTCACACGAGTCTCTTCTTCTTTCGATTCAAGTACCTCCGTCCTCTTCGGTATCCACTCAAACGGCATCCATTCACACCGGAAATCACGCAAAGCAATGAGAAAAATGTGGCAAAAGAGATGCCACCTGCAGGAATCGAACCTGCGACCTTCGCTTTACGAGAGCGACGCTCTGCCCCTAAGCCAAGGTGGCCACGGAAGGGAGACGAGTATAGAGACATCGAGAGGCTGTGGGGAGAGAGGGAGAGAACGGAGAGAGACTATGAAGGAGGGGAGTTACGGAATGGAGAGGGAAGCATGATTCACGTTAACCTTCTTGCTTTCGCAATTTGTTGTTTGTTTCTTTGGTTAAATTCACTCTCACGAGTAAATTGAAAATGGCTATCTGGATGGAAGAGTCAATCTGAGTGCAAATTGAAGTAATCCAATTGCGAGAGATCCATGAGATAACCCTTCGACCCCTTTGAAATGTCTACACTATAGCATACAAAAAGCGGAAGTGCCGTGAAGGGGAAGAAAAGGGAGGAGGGATGACGAGGGAGGTCGAGATCAAGTCTCCTCTTCCCATTCTTACTCTTGTCCTCTCTTGGAGATACTATTTACATTTGTCTTCCCTCTTCCCATCCCTCCACTCGTTTTTGGGTGTGAATTCAAGTAGGGTAGACAGAGGGAAGAAGTGATCCGGCCAGTAGGCAATGGATGAGGGAAGAAAGGGAAGATAGTGGGAATTAGATGGCAACAACGACTCATGAATCGACCAAAATTGAAAAGCAAACATGCGCACAAAATAATGGACGTCATGAGAAAATGCAGTACGAGAGCATAGCGAAAATGAAGAAGAGGGCGAATTCTATTTTCAACCAGAGGGAAAAGAGGAAAATATTGTGATAATCCCAGATTAACCTCTCCTGTTGTCACACTTCGTATGAATGCAACAGAGATTAAATGAATGATCAAGTGAAATCCATGGATCGACGAATGAATTCATTGCACGTATGACCAAGTGATTGAGAATGGAGGAGGGATGCAAGGGATAATAATCGAGAGGACGATTCATAGAAAATGAAAAGATTGAAGGGAGAAGTGAGAATGAAGGAGGAGATCTAGCTTATGCTTAGAGTTCGCATGGGAGAGATGAGATGATGGTGGTGAAAGAAGAAGAAGAAGGAGAGAGGAGGAGGAGGATGGGATGATGGGATCATCCGGTCATGATTCAATCCCATTCCACAAGTCAAGTCATATCATTCATCAACGATGCGAGAAGATGTGAGAATGCACTTAGTTCCAACGAAAAAGAACCGGTTCGAAGG
This sequence comes from Pristionchus arcanus, assembly GCA_900490705.1. Lineage (NCBI taxonomy): Eukaryota > Metazoa > Nematoda > Chromadorea > Rhabditida > Neodiplogasteridae > Pristionchus > Pristionchus arcanus. Next base: position 794,416 of record LS484858.1, on the reverse strand, counting down.
CTATCAATATACTCCTGCATGGTCAACTTGAAGAATAAAAACATATCGTAGGTGCAAAAACACGGATAAAAAGGACAACGGAACGGTCTAAAAATGCAATGGAACGGGTAGAGTGAGTGCGGAGTGGGGATAATGTATGGACAGTTATTGCAGCTGTGATGAGGGAAGGCTAAGGAGAGGGAATTGCTTAGAGAAGGGGAAGAGGAGGGAAAAGAACGGACAAGGTCGAAAAAGATGATGGAAAAAAACGAGAGAGAACCACACAGTAACATATGAGCAGTCGTGAGAGAGGAAGGGATGATGAGATCAAGCTATAGGGAAGAAAGAACTGATTAGTTGAAGACAAGGTAAAGGAACGAACGATGGGATGATACCGTAACCTCCTCCTTCCTAACAGTACACAATGGTCAAGAGAGAGGGAAGAGAAGATGTGTTCATTCCTCCCATGATGATGATAGCCAAACAGAGATGAACAATAGAATGGTGAAAGAGAGAGAGAGAATGGAGTGATAGGAAGGGAAGATGATCCAAGAGAACGAAAAGGATGATCACATCTGTGTTCCCATTCATATTGTAAAGAGTGATGGATCGAAAGATGGCTACTTCTCAATGGGAGTGGCTGATAAGTTTACACCATGTACTGATTAGATCATTACGGATTGATTACAACACCATTCCTAACAGTGAACCTTCTAACACAACGAATGCACCTATCATCTCAAGTGAAGCAGATGGAAAGTCTAGATTAACTTTAAGAGGGAGATATCTCTGTTGGTGGCGTGAAATTGCAAGCTTATCACACCAAGGACACGAGATGGAGAAAGTAAACGAGATAAGGTAGGAGAGGGAGAGGGAGGGAAACGATGCATGCATCTGACCATAAAGGAATGACCGCATCGAGAGTGAACAAACTCTTTCCATTCTTCTTCTTCTCTTCCCTATAATAGATGACCTCTAGTGGAAGAGAAGGGGGCATAACAGACAGATCAGTGCATTCAACCACAACGAGTAAGCCTCTCTCTCATATCATTCAGTCACACTCTCAAGTATAACGAGAGAAGAGGGGAATCAGACTACATCCATAACTCATCCACTTGAATATAGTCATTGCAACTCAAACCTCGCGTGTTTAGGGTCAGTGCTCTCAACTTATTGTCCAACAAAGGAGAGAAGAGGTTGCGTGTAATCTGAGAGGGGACGACGTCCTTTCGGAAGAGAAGACACAGAGAGAGAAGGAGAAGGAGAATCACTTTCCCCCATTGACCATCCAAGGGAGTTATCGTGTCCAATGGGAAGAAGACAATAGGGAAGAAGAAGAGAAGGAGAGGTGTGAAGGATTGAGTGTATCGTCTTAATGAGAATGGAACACGAGGGAGGAGACTCAACTAAGGTCTACGTGAATTCTATCAAAGAGTGATTCCATTACCATTGAAGATGATCAACAGTGAGGGCACCACTTAGTAGTGATAGTGTTGACTTAGAAGTGCGAAGAGAGGGAGATGTTCATGGGAAAAAAGAAGAGTAGAAGCATAGGTGTCCACGCCGCCGGCGGGTTGACCTTTTTGCGCACTGCCGCCGGACGGCAGTGCGCACCCCATGACCCGGGGTTCATGGTCCAAAATGGGTCGGGGGTCGACCAAAAAAAAAGTTTGCCAAAGTGCACTACCGTAATCCAGCATGTTACAGTAACCAATAATACCGTAATCCGGGAATCGCAAACTGACTTTATTTTTAAAAGTGCGTTTTAAAAATCGGTTCTTTGGTTATTTATGGGTAACTCGACGAGAAATTTTTTTTGAAAATATTTTCAACCAAAAATCATGGCCTAGTGGCTAACGCGATAGGCTAGCAATACAAAGGTCGTTGGTTCGGATCCCGAGGGAGTCAAACCTCTTTGCCATAATTTGTCGAGTACAGGGAAGACATGCCTGAGGTACGGTATGCTACCGTAACCCAAACTACGG
>LS484858.1:752451-790012 GCA_900490705.1 Pristionchus arcanus | reverse complement strand
CCGTAGTTTGGGTTACGGTAGCATACCGTACCTCAGGCATGTCTTCCCTGTACTCGACAAATTATGGCAAAGAGGTTTGACTCCCTCGGGATCCGAACCAACGACCTTTGTATTGCTAGCCTATCGCGTTAGCCACTAGGCCATGATTTTTGGTTGAAAATATTTTCAAAAAAAATTTCTCGTCGAGTTACCCATAAATAACCAAAGAACCGATTTTTAAAACGCACTTTTAAAAATAAAGTCAGTTTGCGATTCCCGGATTACGGTATTTTTGGTTACTGTAACATGCTGGATTACGGTAGTGCACTTTGGCAAACTTTTTTTTTGGTCGACCCCCGACCCATTTTGGACCATGAACCCCGGGTCATGGGGTGCGCACTGCCGTCCGGGCGGCAGTGCGCAAAAAGGTCACCCGCCGCCAGTGCTGGACACCTATGAGTAGAAGGGTGGGAAAAGAAGTGGAGAGAGGGAAAGATGCCACTATCGATGATCTTCACACAGTAATATGCAATGGAATACTCCCAGATTCCAATTACAATACAAAATAAAATGGAATAAGTCCTAGACATGTCGTCTTCCTCACTCATAATGCACCATTTCCGTTGTTCGTTCGTCTACTCTAATCGTGAGTCCATTTAATCCCTTCTCTCTACTCTCTTCACTACTCTCATCCATCATCTTAGTACTTGGAATAACTCACTTCAATAACTAGTGCGCAACCCGGAAAATGAATAGATGGACTAAGATCGTCCCATTGTCTTCTTCTGGTGGGAATACCAAATGAATAGAGTAATCCGCAAACAGCAAACTCGCCGAGTTCTTTTGTTGTGAGAAGAGGTGAGATAATCTGAGAAGGAAGAGCAACATGCAAAACTAGAGCAGAGGGAAATTGGGAATTCAATAAAAAAGTGAATTTCACTTCTCATTTCGCACTCGTTTCTCCGTCGTGAGTGGTGAATTATGCGAGCAATGGGGAAGGAGGAAGAAAGGTGTGTCATTTACTCTATTCTACTCTAATCAATCGATTCAGGCCACAAGGGAATCTATTGATTCGTTGTCTTCGAGAGCGAGAGGAACAATTACTTGCCCAGAGTGCGAATGAGGAAAGAGATCTGGGAGCACTCCCGGTAAGAAGGATATGGTAGGAAAGGAATATCGATTGATTCAGCCTCTCACTTGGTTCTCAATGCATCTCGATGCTTCGAATGCGTACAATTCATTGAGAGAGGAATACTATGATATCAGCGAGTTGTGGTATTCGGCCAAGTGAGAAAAAATTAGCACAAATGACCAATACCTATACCGATTTAAGGAATCATAAGACTACGGGTCCCTACATTCAAGAACCTTATGGCAATGGAGCTCAGCGCAAACTCGCTGTGAATTAAATGAATAGAAAACAATAAGAAAATAAATTGTTCAGGTGAACGCTCAGGAGATTCAGATGCCGTATGCTGGTGCGGGATTGTACGCTTCAGAAGGGCCCACCAAAAGCTCAGTCTATGATTTCTGGGCGCTCATCTACCAGGTGATAAAGGAGAGGTTGTGAACAATATAAATATGTAATTCTAGAGGAAAATAACGAGCATAATGAGTGTGAATTACCCTCGAGAGGAGCGACTGAATGCAGCCACTCATAATGAGGATACGGAGACTATTCAGGCAAGTTTAAGGACGGGATGATGAATTAAGGAGGGTATTTCAGTACTGGCCATTTATGGAGGGACAACAGATGAAATTCATGCCGTACACCGTGATTTGTCTGCACTCGGAATGCAAGGTAATGTTAAAAGAACTAGAAACTAACCGTTTCGGCTCAAGGATGAAGTTCGTTCAGCGCATTTTAGTTCACAGCATTTGATGCTACCTGATAATGAAGAAATTATCTTTTTAAAAAACAATAAAAAGAGACAAAAGCGAACTGAATAAACTGAGTAATATCGATTATCTTGTAACGAGCAACAGTAAATGCGTCAAGAGACGCCTTTGCGTCTTGTATTCTTGTATTTTCGTCTTGTATTTTCGAATTAATTTAGATTTCGCCTACTATCGTTTCTTCTGGATGTGGTAGCAATTCGATTCTTGTGTATCGTCTCTCTAAACTTCGTGTCTCATTCAACAATCCAATCCTTCCCACTCAACCTCATCTCGATGTCACTCATGTCTGCTACTATCGGTGAACCATATCAAAGTTAAATAACTCCCATTCTTTATTTAGTTGGCCCGATGGTCGTCTTCCCGTTCCAACTGAGAATTGTTCAATTGCCGATTCGGCCGTTGGTCTTCTCGAGATCGTTGAGCAGGTTCGATGGAGCGATCGAAGATACCGTATCCCTGGTATTCGTTGCAGGATCTGAACTGGCCTGATAGTCCTCTACTCATTCACTGTCACGCGGGAATCGGTCGAACGGGTGCTCTTATGGCCATTCTTCTGGCCATTCAACAGGCAAACGATCAGCATCTCGTGCATGTCAAGGTGTGTCCTACGAAGAAAATCCGGAGTACTGTACCATGCCTTCCAGGATACGGTACAGGAGCTGCGCAAGTTCCGTGCCAAGGCAGTGATGAACTACTGGCAGTACATCTTCGTGTATCTCACTATCGCCGAAGTGGTATGGTATCTTCACTCAGTTATCGATTGAATGAGATACAATATTCAGTTTGTGAAACGTGGTCATCTGGATGGTTCGACACGTCATCGACTGACTCAAATGTGGAATGAACTTCTGGCTGATATTCCTCGTCAGTACAACTGATCAACCGTACCCTATCAATTATCGATCGAGTCTATCATCTCTCCCGTCAATAAACGATTACATTCAAATCCTGAGTCTGGCAAAACAACAGAATACAGAATACAGAATTTATCAGAAATCGCAAAGTTGCGCTGATTAAGATGGGGTATCAAAAGGCCGTTCTTCTTTCAAGATGGTCATTTTGAGGGGTCTCGGGCCAGTGGATTAGTCTTCTTTCCTTATCACAGACGCAATGGCTGGAGAAAGAATCCTGAAAGAATACAACAGATTAAATATATTTGAATATTCATTTTGACATTATCGAAAGAGTATAAAAGGTTGAAATTGATAATATTCTCTCATTCTTCAGTCATTCGCTCCTAACTGTTGGTTTGTTCGTCACCGCTTCTCGTATCAACTCGTTCTCTTCAGATGCTTCTACCGTATCTCATCTTATTCAGTTCAATATTTCTCGTATCTTCGTCGAATGCTAACAGTGTTCTGAAAATTGATAAATGCGACGGTGATCGGGTATCCTTGATAATCGAATTCATTTATTCTCTGAAATTTCTCAGAATTGCTATATACCCAAAAAATGCAAGGTACCGCAAACGAAAGAAATTAATAAGCTGTTATTGGTTACTGAAGGAGGACCATTCACCACAGAGAATTGCGATTTCTGGTTCACTCTAAAGTAGTATAAAATGTTTTATTGCATTGAAGATTCATTTGCAGTACTTTCGCGGAAAACAAAATATTGATTCGGACAGTATCAAAATTAGATTTAAAAGTTCATTTGGCAGACGGAAGTCCAAATGGAGATTTGTTATTCTCTTGCGTATATGAAAGTGGAAAGATGAACGCGGATACTGGAATGTTACATTGCACAATCGGTGAGATTAATATTCATATCTAAATGTGACAAATGGATGATGAAATGGTTGTATACATCTGGGGTGTGCAAAATATTTATCGATTTCTCATTTCGCAATGCTCTCTCGGTTTCTCTCACCGCGAGAACTTTGCGAAATGAAAGGTTGAAAAATTTTTTCACACCCTATCTTAACCACATTCCTATACATAATAACCACTTTTCTCAGAAGTAGTAAAGATGGCAATCGATAATGATATTCGGATTTGCGAATTCTTTTTGAAGAAATCTTCCTCTGGCTCTGTCAGTGCAATAGATTGAAGAAGAGTGTGGATAAGACAATTAAAATGTATTCAGATGATTACGGAGAAAGCAAAATCACTCGAACAAATTAGGATATTTCATGGCACAAATAGAGATCCATATGAATACGGGCAGCAACAAATGGCATTGGATATACATACAAATGGTATCTATGAATAAAAGATTGATGGAAATAGTTAGTATTATATACAGAGCGATGTAATCCGGATATGATAACGACTCTTCCGGTGAAGGATGGAGATTATCATTACATCGAAGTGAGCGGAATATCTAGATACAATTATCATTCAGCTCTTTCTACTCAAATCGTTCAGGCAGAGACAGAAGACAAGATTGTGGCGTGCCCAGATGATAGATACCAATTGATGTCAATTTGTTGGTCTTAGAGAATTAATGACTTTCGCCTTTTCAGTTTATCTCTCCCCACAGAGAAACCTTGGAAAAAACCCCAGGCAGTGATTTCGATCAAATGCGAAAAAAAATCAAATATATGGAGATATAATATAACTCGAAAAATCGGAAATGGAGATCAGGAAACCATAGGCACAGTAAATAAATTCCACGTCGCTTGTAAGACGAAGGATAAATGTATAATTTTCCTCCTTAATTCGATTATTATTAGATCTTTCAGTGTGTCGACAGTGCAAAGAGCAAGATTTCAATTGCGAACCTCCACAAGAATGTCCCGTATTCACTGAAGGAAAAACTGATTCTGCATGCCATAAGTTCGAGGTAAATAAATAAATAATCGATAGTTGAAATAACATGATATATTTTGAGTGTCCGAAGATGATAAATACTCCAATGGGAACTTTTCCTAAGGGTGCTCAATGCACTCCTACTACTAAGGGAACAACTACTACATTCGAATGGAGAATTGGAGGATCACTCGCCATCAATGGGAATTGTGTTGATTGTAGGGATGATGTACCTCCTAACACAATCAATATTCTCTTCTAGACGACTGCCAGGCTCAATATCCGTTAAATATCGTATGCGATTCCAAAGAGTGCGAAGGGGTGAGAAATATTCTGCTTCTGCTTAATAAAAGTCCTTTCTAGATCGTTCTCAGCAAAACAGAATTCAAATGTCCTCCTGGCTTCAACATTACGTTAGTTTATGGCATTTATCCATCTAACGAATCGTGTTTATTTTCAGAGCGATGGAAGGTTCTTCCTCAATGGGAATCGATTCAATCAATTGCGATCATTCAACTGGCAAATGGATTCGATCTGATGGAAAGAGCCTTCCCTTTAATAATACTTTCCAATGCAAGAAAGAATCAGAAAAGGAAAACGAAAGTTTAGCTCTGAATCAAGCAGGTGGATTTGATTGGCTGATTATTTCACTCGCCATTGGAGGAGGATTAATTGTCTTATGTGAGACAGATACCCCCTCTTTCAATCAATTCATCAACTCTACAGTGATCTGTCTGGTTGCCCTATGGTGTGTGTGTATTCGTGGGAAGAAGAAGAAGACTCCTCCTCCTCCTTCTATCCCTCCTCCTTCTGCTCCAACCAGTCAACCTCTGACGGATAAGGCCCCTCCATCCAGTCTACAACCACAATCTTCATCTAGTTCAGTGAGTGAAGAGAATCTCTCATTCATTTCTAGTCTTCATCTCATTTGCATTTCTTTGTTTGTTGGAAGATGACAACTAGGAATGGTTACTCGTTTCATTCTGGATGAATATCTTTGAGCCGTATGGTCGTCCATCTCCAGCCGCTCCTTCCCCCGTTCCCATTCCTCCTTCTCCCTCTCGTCCTCCCCCTCCTCCTCCTGTCCAGAAGATTGTCGTCGTTGTGAAAAGAGAAGAAAATGAAGAGAAGAAGAAGAATACAATTCAATTGGACAGCATCAACATCAAGGGAGGAGTTCAGGTCTGGAATGAAGAGATGAGACCTGAGTTAATGAGGATGATTAAGGATGAGAAGAGTTTAGCTGCACTCTCTCAGACGGGAGAAAAACAATCTGAGAGAACGATTGAGAAGACCAATGGAGATAATGAACAGAGTAAAACAGCTGGAACCACGAGGGAACAGAATAATACGGTAGAGTTGAACTTTGATCTCTGATTGATCTTTGATCTTTGTAGCAGAGTGATGTACAGAAGAAATCGAAATCAGTGAAGAAGTCAGTGGAAGATAAGACTAGGCAGAAGACTGAAGAGGATTCGAAATCATTCGATGAAGCATACAATAAAGAATTGGAGAAGATAGGAAAGAAGAATAAAAAGTAGAAGAGATGAAGACAAACGAAGAGAGATGAATCATTCAATTCATTTGAATAAATACGATCATATTATTTTATCTCTTTCGAAAATGAACAGACGCAGTTAAAATATCGTTTGGCGCTCTTTCTTCAAGGGTGCTCATTATGTAGTGTTTTTTTTCACGGAGCTCCACTAATTTTACCAAGATGTAGAAATTTCGAGTCAATTAATCAGTGCGTTCGAATACGAATCGATCTCGAATATAAATGATTGATTTACGCTTGGATGAAAACATAGAAAAATTAAAATATTTAAATAGAAAAATTAAATTTTTAAAATTAAATTCGATTATAACTATTAGAAGGGAGAGAATAGACTCTCTTCCCTTCTCATTTTCACTCTTTTCCTCCCCATTCTCCGGTTGCCACTAAAATTGGTTGTGAGTTTTATTCGGTATTCTATAGGTACATCCCGCCCATATCATCACTATTTCAGAATATGCCAGAATCAAGTCAATCGATGGATATTAGTGACCCATGGAGCATGTCGGATGCAATCAAATTCGTCATGCTTATTTTCTCATTAATTATGGTCAGCTCGATTGATGAAAGGAAAGAAGAATTTGTATTTTTTTAGGTATATCCTCTAATGAAGGCATATTGGAATAAGGTGAATTTGTGCATCTCTAATGAATAATCGCGCATTTATGTATTTGCAGATAACGGCTAAATCGATCGATAAGGACCAATCTGAAGATGAGATTGTGAAGGATCAAGATAAAAGTTCGGCTTATAGAGTACGTGAAAATGTTAAATTGATGTGAAGGAATACTGATTTGGTACTGGACATATGCAGAGAAATGTGTCGAATTGGCAGATTCAACTCTGATACGAAAAACTATAATTTCGATGTAGATTCTTAAAAACAGAGTGGGAATTGGAAATGGTCAAAAGATAACCCAATAAATGCAATTGGATAATTTTGCTGTAACTAATCTGTAGGAGAAAATACTGGAACAATAAAGCGTAACAATCAAGAAATAATATTTTCTCAGGATGAATTGGCAGCGAATACTGAGAAAGAATGGGACTTCAATTTCGTGAGTATTCTTTGAGTTTATACTTGTTATGCAATATATTTGCAGTTCCCTCTCCATTTGCTTCCAAATGAGCTTCTAGAAAATATTCTAAGCAATTTTTCAATGGTCGATTGGTTTCGTTGCCGTGCGAATAAGAGACTCTACAAGGTAAATTGGAACGAGATGTTCATTGAAGGGACCTCGAAACAAGATCACAATTCCGCATATTTTTCCATTTTCTATTTTAGTTCTAACGAATAAGTTGAAGAACCACTTTTTTCAGTTAGAATCGAAACAAAGATATGAGGAGATGGGGCTTGGAATCGTTGAGGATACTGAATGGGAATCCCCGTATCATCTGTGAGCGAACCAAGTTCATCTTCATTCAAACATTTATGTTCAGTGGGAGAGTCCTGCATTTACACAAATCAGCCAATGATTATGTGGAAGGTCTGAAAAAGTTCAGCCGTCAATACAGAGTTTATGACCTGATGATACAGGTGATCAATAATATAAAACAATTTAAAATGTTGTCTATATTTTTCAGCTTAGTAGCAGTACCTACGCGTCTTTGTTTCCTCTCATTATTCAATTGAAACCATTGGTTTTTGAAGTATACATCGAGGTGCGATATTCGGGAAAACTAATATTCTATTCACTCTAACATTAAGAAAATAAATAATTGGTTATTTGAGGACGATACTGCACGATCTGAACTGCTCACACAAGAAAATATCTATGAAATTATTAGTCAAGAAGGCCTTGAACAAGCCACTTTTGGAGACAATATTTCATCAGTCACCGTGGAGTATCTTCTCTCGTTATACGAGGTATTAATCAATTTGAAAATATAGAATTGAATGTGCTCACTGTCAATATTTAGTTTATGCGGGCAAATACTACGAATCTCTCGAGTATTACATTCGACATTATTGAACCATCAATCGTCAAAGGAGTATTGGCGACATTCGGTCTTCATCTCAATAATGATTATGATTTTGTATCAACGTCGATGGATATTGAGGTATCCTCGATCCTTGACTTATTCTCAATTTAATCCATTAGCTCTATCGGACTTCTAACGCAAGAGAACTGTTTGTCAAGATTGGGGATATTTTCTTCAATCTCGATTCGGATATTTATGATGACAACGAATACGGATTTTTCAAAATCTGGAGATGGCGCAGTTGTTTCACGATGAGTGATTTTGATGCAGCTGAAGAAGATTTGATTTATGATCCTGATTATGTTTCGGAAGAGGAGGAGGAAGATGACTATGAGGAGGAGTGGGAAGAGGATTATGAAGAGGAGTACTAGGAATCGATACAAATAAAAATCGACCTGATTCATGATAAAAAATTACACTGATCTCTCAATTGTCATTCCGAGTGATCGAGTAGTGGCAAAAATCCTTCCTTGAAGCATTTCGTTAATGCTGCGAACAGTGTCGACGTCTAGACGAAAATGAGTGAGACTATCTTTCTCATTCTCCCCCCTCCCTCCCCCTCTCTTCGCTCCAGAGTGGTCATAGTGAGGAGAATCGTCTCGTCTAGACGTCAACAGTGTTCTTTCAACAGTTTCAACATTCATTGAATCGCAAGGGGGTGCGGTCGGTTCAGAATCAAATCGCCAACCCTAGTCAAAACTGTTCGCAACATAATTGTCGTTTTTTAGAATAAATTGCGAAGGACTGAATTGTGTGTTTCCCAAATTCTAATTGTAAGTAGAATTCAAATTATAAATTGTATACTGCACCAATGTCTTCTCGGCCCGCTGGGATGATTATTTTCGGATGAAAACATTGAATTTTTTTTAGTTTTAAGTGACTCTCGTAGTTATTTTGATGTATTTTAAAGTAAAAGGTTTGTAAAGATTTATGCTAATTGCAATGTGTATTACAAGACATCTTTTCTATTGCCCTTTATCGACCTTTATTCTATACAAGGAAACGATGTGAGAAGATAAAAACGCATTTCTCTTATTACATCGAGAGACGTCTAATCGAGTATTGACTACCGTACTATGAGAGTACGGTAGGAATGGGCTTATTTCTTGTTCTTCGACTTCTCTTTTCTCTTCACAGTCTTCTGCAATGTTCAGAGTGAAAATAATTTAATTGATTTCTTCTCTTACATTCTTCTCTTTATCCTTCTTTCCCTTTCCTTCACCAGAAGGAGCCCCTTCGCTCACGGGATTTGCGTTCGATGATTTCTGCAACTAAAGAAGTCGATAGGGAAACTACAGTAATCTAACAATACCGTTCTCGGTTGAACAGGAGTGACTGCTCCAGGAGGAGGAGCAGGTGGTTCACTCGATGCTCTTTCTCTCTCATCAGCTTCATCCGCTTCACGTCTCTTTCGTGCCTATAATCTCAATGGATATCACTCTTCTCACGAGTTTTATCGTACATCTCCTTCGAAATCCGGCCTTGGAGTGCTCGTCAGCAATTCAAGCTTGCGACTGATCTGATCTTGAGTCAGACGCTCATTGGGATCATCAGGCCATGAATTGTTCTAAAGGGATACGGTAGATTGATCTTTGATCTCTCATAACATACACAGATGATCATCTTGATATCCGCGTTGATGTTGACCTCGAACTCCATTCGATTGCCGGTTAGAACGAATTTGGCAACCTCAATTGAACACTGTATCGATCGAGTCCGCTTGATACCGAATACCTCTGCGGGAGTCAATCCAGGGAAAGGCTCTCTTCCATTGTGGTAGATCTCCCAGCACATGATGCCTTTAATAGGAAAGATCGTCTACCTCAGCGCACCATGGACCACACCACTTACCGTACGAGTAAACGTCGGTCTTGAAATTGTACGTCTGTACACGCATCGTCTCAGGTGCCAGCCATCGAATGGGAACTCGTCTTTTTGGATCCATTTGATATGTCGGACCTTCACGAGACATTCCAAAATCACTGATCTTCACCTAAAGATACGGTAGTTAATACTAGGTCACATTCATGATTACTGTACCTTTCCATCTCCATACAGACAATTTCTTGCTGCGATATCTCTGTGGATAATGTTCTTCGTATGGAGATATTCGATGCCCCAGCTCGACTGAAATACGTGTGGTTACAGTAGTCTGGGAAACGTCGCCTCCACTCGACACACCTGTAGACACATAATGGCCTTCTGGTTGTCATCCAATTGATTCTTCTCGAGATACGAGTTGAGTGCACCGTTCGATGCCTGCGTGTCATCGAATAGGAAACGTCGCTTGTCGCATTTTCGACGATTGGTAATCTCTCTCTTCACTCACCAGTTCCATCACAATCATCAACGGTTCACTTGCAGCAGCAACTCCCCACATTCGGACGACATAATCACATTCGAAGATGCGCATCAATCGTGCCTGGAGGGATACGGTAAGTAGACAGAGATTCCAATGGGAGGAGTCTCACTTCTCTCATGATCTCCTTAATCTGTTCCTTCGTTAGATTATCCAGTTTGGCCAATTTGATGGCAACTTTGACATCTCCTCTCTTTCCATGCGACTTCCACACTCCGAGATGCACCTGTGTGTGGTGTGTCCATTAGGAAAAGGCGCTTTCTTATGCACACTCAACCTCTCCGAAGGCGCCTTCTCCCAGTTTCTTCGTTGTCGAAATATCGTCGTGATACAGCTCCCAACGCTGGCGACCAACAGGAGTCTTCAGTGGGCAGTGGTATTGCTGAATACAGTAGGTTACAGTAGGCAAGACGGGTTACGGTATCCACCTTGGTAACACTTTCGCCCGATTTGAGATGGTGCTGGACGAGTTCCTGAAATGGATACTGTAGTCTCGTTCCCGGGTTACGGTATTACCTGGATTGTGGGAAAGGAGTATTGATCAACGAAATATTTTTGATCCTGAGATTGGCGAACGACGAAGTGTTTGATCTGATTGAGTACGGTTCGATAGGTCAGATCGATGATTACATTACCTCTCCATTTTCATCTTTTGAGACGGAGAGAATAAATGAGCGGCCTGGTTGTCCTTGATTCGGTTCAGACATTCGAACGATGAAATCGCCTTGTTTACTTAGGAGCATCTGAAATGAGATTGAGTCGAGATCGGCATGGGGATTCACCTTAATGTCTTCTCGCGGAAGTAATCCATGATAGTACTTCTCCTTGTTGAGACCCGTCGCTTCAGCCATTACTGTAATGAGTGCGGTAGATTGGGTGTCACAGATACGGTAGACCACCCGTGAGGGGTACGGTAGAGGGGGAGAGGGAGGGGGGGGGGAGTGGAGTACCTGTAGATGTTGATTCTCCTTGGCTGATGGAGAGAGAAGACAACCGATTGGTTCGAGAGCGAGTATAAGAACTGAAATGGAAAATGAAGAGAGAGGAGAACGGAAGATGACTCTCTTCATTCCGTGTACTCTCTCGTCTCTCTTTCTTCGATATTACAAGTGAGGTAAGATGCTGATTTGTGAAATCCTTTCCTTTGCATAATCTAATGAAGGATTAAGAGATGCGATTGGAATTCAATCATTGGACTTGATCTGAATCAAGTTGGAATGAGGAGGCTCTTTGTAGAGGGAGAGAGAGCGAAGGTATGTACAGAAGTGAAGGGAACTGCATCGCTACCAGAGGGTATTTGGCCTTCTCCATATCCAGAGAATAGGGATCGTGTGCTCTCTCGCAACAATTGGTTAAAGGGGGACTCCGGCTTCTCGTGATAACCAGTACCCACTGGTCAACAAGTGCACGTAAAAGGGAGGACAGGCATTATTGGTACTTCACCCATGGGTCAATCATCATAAGCTAGCGGAGAGCGCTGGTTTGCATGAGCCGTCTCTTCATAGCCCTTCTCTCTCTCTCTCTCTCTCTCGCTCATTGCCTGCACGATCAGGGTCACTTGGAACACAGCTAATCGATAATATCCCAGTTCAAACGAAAATTCAAAATATGGGAGTTTCGTATGCCAGTGGTCATGGTACTGGAACCAGTGGTAAACGGAGACTGCGCCTATTCTTATTGGAATTCTGGTGATTACGAGAAGTCAGAGCTCCCTTTTGTTGCGAGAGAGCACACCCATGAGAAAGTTCAGACGAAGAAGAGAATGGTCCCTAGCCTCTGGATGTGGAGAATTCCATCTCTGGAAGGGAGCTGGCCAAATACCCTTTGATAGCGATGGAGTACCCTTCACTTCTTACAAGATACATGTGGAGTAAAGTGTTAGGATGAAGAATCTTCAATTTGGTTACCCTAGTAAAATAAATACGGAGTCTGGCTGAATCCAATGTAAGAAAATAATATCAAAAATTGTTGAAGAGACGGAATCAATTTGGGTTATGGAAACGATGCAGACTATTTCAGAGAATGGAGATAATGGACTGGAATTCATGGACCAATACATGAAAAACTTTACAATTTCAAAACATGTCATTGAAAATTATTCACCACTTATAAGTGGTGAGATTCACTTAATCCTTTCTACATTCAGCAATCAAATATTCCAACATATAGCCACCATGCGACTGTAGTTCACTATGGTTTATACTCGATAAAGTATACAAAGAGAAGAGGAGAAGTGTTAGATGTAGAAAGAGGGGTGAATGGGAGGGAAGGGTCATTTCTGTTTTTCTTCGTATTTGTTCGTTCCCTTTTGACCATCGAAGAAGCCCGATTTCATGTGTTTGATGATGTAAGCAGCCACATCATGCCAGATCTTCAATTGATCGATATATCAATAGCGTATCCACCTTCCCTTCCTCTACCTGTTTCGCCCTCTGTTTCTCCTGTGCATTCAGATTGTTCATCTTGGGTATCCGTTGATCCTGAGCGTACTGCATTGCATCCTGAAGGGAACGGGGATTACTGTAGCTAAGGAATCATCGATCGATACCAGGAAAACATCCCAATAAGATGCCTTGAATCCTCTGCTTGCATACTGTACGTGTCTCTGTCCAACATCATACAAGAATGGCTCCGATTTATCTCCATCGATAATTCCCCACACTACCGTATCGATCACCTGAAAATGCAACTGGATTACAGTACTCTCCAAGTACGATACCTGGACGAATTTGAGTGCTTGATCTTTGAACTCTGTGGTTTTCTTCCAATCAACTCCTTCATCTTCATACTTGATTATCCATGGGAAGAGCCTCTTACAGGCAGACATATTCATGAAGATGTAACTGGAATGGTGAGAAGGGAAGGGATTGCATCATCACTACTCAATTCTCACTTGTAGATATCCGATCCGAGTGTAAGAAGTACATCGAATTCTTCACTCCATGTCTTCTCCATTAATTTCTTATCTTCGGGAGTCGATGGAATTTCCGTTGGAGTACGGGCAGCCATAGTCTATTATTCACGATTTAGGGAGAGAAAAGGAAAGGAAGAACTAACTCAAAAGAGAGAGAAGCGACCGAAGAGGATGGAGACAAAACGAGAGAATGAGGTGGAAAAGGAAATATTAATTTCGAGGACAAAGGCAAATTCGATAATAATGAGGGATTATGGAAAGTGCGATAGGACAATAGTCTTACAGTCTAGTCTAGTCTATACGTGAATTTCACAAAGAAGAGCGCAATTTTTTCATCAATCTCATCTGTGTTACGTAATTCCTATTGCCTAAATGTGTTCTCAAATCGAAGAGATCTAGAATGGCTTCATCGTCAGAATCAATCTTTTGACTGGGAAACCAGTGAGAAACTGTCTGGCTTACTAGTGAGATGAAGTTAGTCCTCTCGATCCTCTCTCAGTTGATGGGAAACCTATTTCATTCTTTACTCGGAGATAAAAGAAATGTCACGAAAATGGCTTGTATTTGCTCCATTATATTGTACGTACGCACGACAAAGACAAGAAACTTGATGAGATCGGTATTTATTCAAATGAATTGAATGATTAATCTCTCTTTGATCTATCGTAGATCTTCTATTAATTATTTGCCATCTTTCTATCCAATTCCTTATTGTATGCTTCAGTGAATGATTTTGAATCCTCGTCATTCTTCTTTTCAACCACAGACTTCAATCTCATCTGTACGTCACTCTGAAGGAATGAAGATAGATCAAATATCAAAGATCAATGGTACCGTATCCCTCTGTTCAGCTTCGCTCTTCTCTTTATCTGCTTTACTCTTTTGTCTTGCTCTTTCCTTTTCTCCCGTCTGAGAAAGAGCAGCGAAACTTTTCTCGTCCTTAATCAAATTCAGATATTCGAAATCTCTTCTCTGATTTCCTCACCGGAACATCTTGATCCATCTTGATATTAAGATCCTTAAGATTAAGATCCTTAATATTCTTCTCTCCTTCTTCATGTTTGACAGTAATGACAATTTGATGGACGACGGGTTGAGGAGGAGGAGGAGTCACGACAGGAAGAGGAGAAGGCTAAAGAAGACGAATCAATGAATGAATGGGAAGATCACTTACAGAAGGAAGAGAAAGAGGTTCACTGGGAGGTTTAGTAGGAGGAGGAGGTGGTGGAGGGGGTTCTTCTGTCTTCTTCTTACGAAGGCATACACACCACAATGCAGCCATGAATAGAACTGTAAGTGAATGGATTGATTGGAAGGGAATATCTACCGTACTGAGTAATATAATTCCTCCAGCAGTACACAATCCAATGAGTAACCAATCAGCTTGTTTCTCCTCTGCACCGACTACTACCGTTGTACCCTCAGGAGTTTCCTTTCTTTCTTTCTTGCACCAAAAAGTTCCATTCTGTGCAAGAGGTTTTCCATCTGATTGAGTCCATTCTCCAGTCGTTGTATTGCAACTTATTGAATCGATTCTCACTTTAGATGAACCTTCCATCACTCTGAACAGGAAGATGTGATTGAGATAAAGGGGAGTCGATGATCGAACGTCATTTTGAATCCAGGAGGACATTTCAGTGGAGGTTTCGTGTGATCGATCTGTAATGAACACAATATGATCAGATAAAGGAGGTTCTCCTCACCCCCTCGCATCCATTTTCTTCGCACTCAACGTTGAATTTATGACCATGGCAGTTTTCTAGAATAATAATTAATGGAGTGGATAAGGGTAGGTCAATCTTACTCATTTCCTTTTGACACGACACATGGAAGTTGTCATTGATGAAAGAATGATTTCCCGATGGGAAAGATACATTATACTTCCATTCCGATTCATCCTTTACACATTCAATCGATGATACTTCCTTCGATTCATTCCACTTGTTAGGTCGAAGCGCACTGAGGAAAGGCAAATGAATTTTCACAGAGGAAAGGGCATACAATAATTTGTATTTATCATCAGCACACTTGACGCTTCGATAATCAGCAATCGCCTGTGAAGAGGAATAATTTGAAAGAGTATCGAGACACAATCTCAGTGAGATTCTATCACATTTTCCACTTACATCAGTGCGAAGAGAATCGTTATTCTTATTCGGGAGAGACGATATCGATCCTTTATCGCATGTTACTGTAATGTTATATTCCTTAGTGTGGATATTATTCTCTCCTACCTGTACTCTCATAATCTGATTTCTTTTGCTTTTGGCTGAACAAATACACTTTGTTGCCGTTATTAATTACTTTCGCCAGTAATGTTTCGTTTTCTGGTTCTTCATTGGGCTTTTCAGTGAATCTATTTTCCTGTTCCTTCCCCGAGCCTTCCGATCCGTCATCAATTTGCTTGTCTTTATTAGGTTGATCTTTTTTCATTCCTCCCTCATCCTTTTCTACTTTATTTATTGGTTCTTTATTTTTATTTCCGCCCGGAATAATCTGGAAATTCGTTGATTAATCATCTCCATCACACGATAGAAATTACTTCTTCCTCACTGTTCTTTGTCGTCAAGAAGAATTCACAGTACAATCGATTGTTATCCGTTGAAATCTTTCGTACGGCTGCAATAATGGAGAATTGTCTCATGCTTTGTTATATTATAAAGGGTCGTCATTGTGTTCTCAAATGTTCATCAATCAATCAAACCTCCTCACCAATATTGTGCATTCCACTACTCGCCGTCGCGATTCCACTTTCATTTTTGCATGAGAAGAAATTATTTCCACCAAATTGTGCTTCCAAATCGAATTGCGATGAGCTTCGAATGAGCACTTTCGAAGCAGAGAAAGGACTGAAAATGGATTGACCTCTTTATTTATCATGATATCACTCACTTCAAAGTGAACCAGAAATCGCAATTATATGGTCCTTCATCCTTCCTTACCAAAATAAGCTCATTCGATGTTGGTTTAACAGTAGAACTTAAAGGATTTTGTACAGCTTTCACATCCGTTCCTCCCTTGCATTCTTTCGGTATATAGCAAGCCTGAACATAAGAAGAAAGTTGAAAATGCATCATACAAATTGAGATAGAATACTTGTTCATCGCACTTATCAGATTTCAATACGTTCGGAAGGATACCAAAGCATTCTGATATGAAACTCCAAAAGATCAAGTACGTTAAAATCATCTGAAAAGGATGACATTGGGAAGGGAGAGGAAGAAAAAGGCGATCCAACCAGTTGGTGGATGGAGGAGAACGAAGAATGTGAAATTGTTGAAATTTCATTCTCTTTATACTCATTCGAGAACAAAGACTAATATTGAAGGGACGATATAATTCAATTTAAT
The DNA here is from genome assembly GCA_900490705.1 of Pristionchus arcanus. Lineage (NCBI taxonomy): Eukaryota > Metazoa > Nematoda > Chromadorea > Rhabditida > Neodiplogasteridae > Pristionchus > Pristionchus arcanus. The sequence continues at coordinate 773,223 of LS484858.1, read as the reverse complement.
TGTCTGTATTCTAAACAAATGAGATGCAAATACTATCGATGTGGAACAATAGGCCAGTATGAAATATTTTCGCGATGATGAGCAATTGGGAATAAGTGCCCATGCATAAAATTGAAAGTCTCTTCACACTGTGTATTCTTTATCGAATATAAATCTAAGTTAGCTACAATTTTACGTTCGAAAGATGTGAATCGATTAATTTTCAGTAGGATAAATATTGGGCATTGTTATTCCGTGAAAGTGCAAAACATTTCTTGTATTCGTCGATTGCCCTGAATATTCCATCATCTCAATTGTTCATCTTCTCATTCACTCACAATTTCACCGCTTTCTTCGCCTTTCCTTCATCATAATCTGATTTACTCTTCATTTCTTCAGCAACTTCAGGCAATCTTTTCTTATCTTTGTATCGTCGATTTTGCAGCCAAATCTTGATCTGAATGGATCTCTATTCTTCATCCTTTTCTAAATCCAACCTGATTCTGATTCAGTCCAATTGCATCTCCTAATTCTTCCCTGTCACTCTTCATTAGATTATTCATTTCTTTGAAAATAACACTGTAACAAGACCAAGCTGTGATATCATTCTTTTTGTGAACGTAAAAAAATCAAACTGACTTGAGCGCATATTTCTGTTCGGTAGTGAAAACCACGCGCGTCTTTGTATCTCAAATTTTTTCCTATCACTGACCAAAGTTGCTTTCTCAAATTTTCTTACTTTCTTTATTATTTCGACTCTTCTTTGACACTTGTTGAACTACAAAAGGACTTTCGAACTCTTCAGTGGGAGGAATATTTTCATTAGGAATAGAATTGAATGATTGGAATGGATCTGTTGGGACTGAAAATGATATAGTTTGCCTGATAAAGAGGCGCTGGATAATCACTTGTCTGATTCTGCATGCATACAGGAGGTTGCTGAATGTATGATTGATTATACATGTACGGATGATACATTCTAAAATTAGGGAAGAATTATCATGAAAGTAAGAGACTGCTGACCCCCAATTGTAGAATTGTTGAGGGAAAGAAGGAGAAGATTGACAATGAGAGTAGAGAGACATTTGGGAGAATGAATTCATATCAGGTATTGATCCCATTGAGGGACTCATCAATTCTGATTTGATCGGAGGAAGGGAATGATAACTAGGAGAAGGATCGTCCATCTACAATTATAATACATAATTTATATTTCAACTGCTAATAAAAAGAAGGTCACAGTTTAGAAATTTTATACAAAATACGGAAACGAACTGTGATAAAAACAATAAATATTGGATGATGATGTCTGAGTGAGAGTGGCATGATCCTCTCTCCATCTCCAATTGACTCCTCCCTTTCATCGTCTATCTAGATGTATCGATGGCGATTCGTGAAGTGTGAAGTACCACCACAGGGAATATCAACCATTCTCTAGAGGTGTGAGAAAGATGACACTAACTGATATTATATTCTGCGTATAATTTATAGAAAGGAAATTGACAATTTGTTCATCTTGTTTTTGATTGTCAAGATGAAGAATTGAACAGATGATTGAGGAGGGGTTATTCCCCTTGAGAGCACTGTGAATCTGATTTCCACTATGACTTTGGAATTGCGCAGACTTGTCAAGCCCGACTGGTCGTTTCGACCTTTGGTAATATCTCACCACTTCGCCCATTTTTTTGAGTGATAAGATTCTCAATATCATTCCAACTTTCCTCTGCCGATTAACCCTTGCATCTCGTCTTTTCTCAACTGAACATACTTTGCAAACTGCTCAAGCTTAGCATAGAAACCCTACCTACATCCTTGGCGCTCAAAATGTACTGGCAATGCAACTGAAGTTCACTATCGTTTATACTCGATTAAACATCCATAGGCAAGACGATAAATGTTAGAAGTAGAAAGAGGGATGAATGGGAGGGACGGGTCATTTCTGTTTTTCTTCGTACTTGTTCGTTCCCGTTTGACCATCGAAGAAGCCCGATTTCATGTGTTTGATGATGTAAGCAGCCACATCATGCCAGATCTTGGAGATGTAACTGGAATGGAAAGGGAATTGCATCATCACTACTCAATTCTCACTTGTAGATATCCGATCCAAGTGTAAGAAGTACATCGATTTCTTTACTCCATGTCTTCTCCATCTTATCTTCGGGAATCGATGGAATTTCCGTTGGAGTACGGTCAGCCATCAACTATTATTGGCCATTTAGGGAGAGAAATCTTCTAATTATTCGCCATCTTTCAACTCACTTCCTTATTATCAGCTTCATCGAATGATTTCGAGTCCTCTTCAGTCTTCTGTCCATTCTTATCCTCCACTGACTTCATTTCTTCATCCTTCTCAAGATCAAGGATGGCTTGCACAGTTGGAGCGTTTCTCAGTAGCGGCCTCAATCCAGTAATTGATTACAGTAGTCTTACAATCGATTCCTCACCCTTCTTGTGTCTTACTGTACAGTGTCGATCGATTCATTCTATAATATCGGATCAATGCATTTAGGGAAGCCTGCAAGGAGGAGCGTCTATATTGTGAAGATCAATTGTTCTTTGGTACCTTGCCAAGGTCGGGCTCGATATTCCAGATAGCCCCTCCGCGATTTACAAGAATGTGTCTGTAATAGGAATGATCTTTGATCTTTACGGTATTCTTCGTATATCTTACTGTATGTTCGTTCCGTCCATGAAGCTTATCATGAACTTCCATCTACCTTTGATCTGAAGTGATCGATCTACAGTAATCAATCTACCGTATTCCATACATTAGTTTTGTGAACGAGGAAATCCCCGTTGCATTTCAGCAGAAACTCCGCATCGGCCTCAGATGCATTGGGAAAGTAGAAAGGCTCTTCAATAAGCCCTTTTTCAACATTCTGAAGATCGATAAGATATCATACTTCTCGCTACAGTAGACTCACGGAAAAGAATAGATTGGCTTTGTCCAGGCTTGATCTAGGTTTGCCCATAACTGAAGAATATGGGAAGGAGAGGGAGAGGGATACGGTAGAGGAGAAGGATCGATCGATGAGACGACCACTTGAGAGGAAGAATCTGTGATGGAATAAGGGGAGAGATAAGGAAGAGGATGATTCGCAAATTGGACATTTCTTTTCTTATCTTTGCATTCTGTAGCCAAATTTTGATCTGAATGAATCTTTATTCTTCACTCTTCTCTTTTTTTCTTCCAACCTGATTCTGATTCATTGCAATCGCATCTCCTAATTTGCGATTAGGATGAGGATGGCTGAGTGAGAATGACATGATCTTCCTTCTCTCTCCATCTCCAATTGACTCCTCCCTTTCATCCTCTAGACGTATCAATGGCAGTTCGTGAAGTGTGAAGTACCACCACAGGGAATATCAACCGTTCTCTAGAGGTGTGAGAAAGATGACACTAACTGATGGGGATATTATATTCCGCGTATAATTTATAGAAAGGAAATTGGCATATTTTGTTCATCATTGTTTTCTGTGTGGATTGCGAAGATTGTATATAGTTTCATACTTTATTCGTATCACTATTTACAGTAATGGGATACAGGACGATACACGATATTATCGATCTTCGGGAAGGGAAAGGGTAGGTCAACAAAATGGATGGCAACGACCGTATGGAGTACGATTACAGTAATACTCGTCGATCGATTACAAGAGAATACGGTATGTCAAAGATGAACAAGAGAGGACAAGAGAGGAAAAGGGAAGAAAGCTCAGAAGCATCGATCTGCCTATCACACGTCTTCTGAGAGATTGCAGGACCCTGAGGAACTAGGAGCCCAAAGTTTGAGCTATATTGATGAAATTTTTATAGTAGCATATGTAGGAGACGAGAAAACTTTTATAACAGAACTTTTGTCCCAGAACCGGCTTTTAGGTATATTCCGGTTTTCGACCCGGCTATGGCGTATCTCAGCTCCCAGACTAGCTAGAGACCTAATTTTTGGCCCAAAAAACGGCAAAATATTCTAAACAAATATTCTTTTAAAAATTTTGAATTTTGAAAAAATCTTCGATACGAAAAAAATAAAAAAGTGTTAACAAAATCGAAAAATAATTTTTCCTTGCTCGGGGACCCCACCTTTGGGCAGGTTCTGACTTCATATTTAGAATCTACGTACTCGATATAGTATAGGACCATTTAGAACTAAGGGCCCCAGGTGTTAGAATAGGTCTCAATAAGCCATTTTGTCCAAAAATTCAAATTTTTTGAAGATATCGAATGTTTCCAATTCATCAAAATTTCAATTTTAAGCCCTCCACTTCTTCCTGGAATAATATATTATTGATTTTGAAGTGTTAAAACATTATTTGAGAGTAAACATATTTGTCATGTACAAATGTCAGAGATAAGAGAGACTTTCTGAGATTATTGAGCTTTTTACCCTATCGTCAGCACAAGGAAAAATAATATATGCTCAAAAAATGTCACTAAGGGTAACTTTTCACGTAGAAACTCGAAAATCGATCTTAGAAAGCCGTATCTCTAATGCCCGATTTAGTATAGGACGCTTCATCCTGCCAGGGGGCAATATCTATCTTTCGAATACGCTTCCAAACCATTTCAAATGGGTACAATGTTCACATGTCACAATTTTTCGGAAATTCCGTTTGCCGGACCTTTTTCGGGAACGTAAAATTTGGAAAACATTGATTCGTAAATGATCTCTCAGAATAATTAATCGGAATTATCGGAATAATTCGTATAGATAGATCTCGACGAGATAAGAATTTCCATTAAGACAGTGAAAAGCTAGCTCAACTGAGAAAAAAAGTCATATCAGCCGAAAAGCCAAAAATATTTTAAAAATTTTTTTTGTTGTTTTCCCTGTCGTATTTCTTGACCATTCCAATTGACTTACCGTTGGATTTTACCCCTATGGTGATATTTGTCGTCTTTCTGTTAGTCGTTGCGAGCGGTTCCCTCTCCATTCTCTCTGATCGAGGGCGGTTTCTCCTAATTTCCATCGTCTCTACCAACGACTCAACAAGATCCCCATCCAAACCAGGCTGATCAGTGTGTGATGGGCCAATTCTTTTAAATGTAAAAAAACAATAAATAACATTCGGAAATATTTTGATTAGATCTCGATATTGCATTAATTGCTGAAACAACGCCTTTTGAAATCACGGTCGCCGTAGAACACGAAAATCTGCTATTCGAAGCGGTTAATTTGAAAATCCTTGGCCTTTCCAATGATACAGTTCATTCCGCCATACGAACAACTTGTCGAAACCCCTACATGTAATAGCTGTTTTTGTTACAAAAAAGTCACTGAAGCGCTTACCTATACGAATTATTCCGATAATTCCGAATTAATTATTCTGAGAGATCATTTACGAAGCAATGTTTTTCAAAATTTACGTTCCCGAAAAAGATTCGGCAAACGGAATTTACGAAAAATTGTGACATGTGAACATTGCACCCATTTGAAATGGTTTGGAAGCATATTCGAAAAATAGATATTGCCCCCTGGCAGGATGAAGCGTCCTATAGTAAATCGGGCCTTTGAGATACGGCTTTCTAAGGTCGATTTTCGAGTTCTACGTGAAAAGTTACTCCTAGGGACATTTTTTGAGCATATATTATTTTTCCTTGTGCTGACGATAGGGTAAAAAGCTCAATAATCTCAGAAAGTCTCTCTTATCTCTGACATTTGTACATGACAAATATTTTTACTCTCAAATAATGTCTTTAACACTTCAAAATCAATAATATATTATTCCAGGAAGAAGTGGAGGGCATAAAATTGAAATTTTGATGAATTGGAAACATTCGATATATTCAAAATTTTGGAATTTTTGGATAAAATGGCTTATTGAGACCTGTTCTAACACCTGGGGCCCTTAGTTCTAAATGGTCCTATACTATATCGAGTACGTAGATTCTAAATATGAAGTCAGAACCTGCCCAAAGGTGGGGTCCCCGAGCGAGGAAAAATTATTTTTCGATTTTGTTAACACTTTTTTATTTTTTTCGTATCGAAGATTTTTCTCAAAATTCAAAATTTTTAAAAGAATATTTGTTTAGAATATTTTGCCGTTTTTTGGGCCAAAAATTAGCTCTCTAGCTAGTCTGGGAGCTGAGATACGCCATAGCCGGGTCGAAAACCGGAATATACCTAAAAGCCGGTTCTGGGACAAAAGTTCTGTTATAAAAGTTTTCTCGTCTCCTACATATGTTACCATAAAAATTTCATCGATATAGCTCAAACTTTGGGCTCCTAGTTCCTCGGGGGTTCAGTTTTCCTGCAATCTCTCAGAAGACGTGTGCTATGTGATAAAGATAAGAAGCCCGTGAGGAGATGGGAGGGATTACGGTAAGAGGATAGATTATCGATTGAAGGAGTGATAAGCAGAATGAAGAGAGAATGAGCTGATGATTCACATCAAGATTGAGGTATTTATGGGGGAGGAAAATATGAGTGGAGAGGGGAATAAGGCCAGAAAGAGGAAAGGGAAGTTACTGTGGCAAGAGAATCTATTGATACCTCTGAGATAGACTGGATAGATTGGAAGGGGGGAAAAACTATGAATACTCTATAGGGAAGGGAAGACTTTAGACCCGTTAGGGAAGGACGAGAGAAGACTGGCTTACTGATTACACATAATATGAGAACATTGGAGCAAAATATGAGAAAGATACACAAATTAGAAATAGGAGAAGGAAAAAAAGAAGGTAACCGGTAAGTGCGATACAAATCATTGGTAGAGTGTGAGACATGAGTGGATACTGGGATAGATACTGTACATGGACTAGATAGGGTTGAGGGGAAGGAGGAGACTACGGTACACTGAGAAGGGGGAATATTACATATTGTAGGCTACATAGATGGGATCTAGTTTGTCCTTCATGAATGTCTCTCGAAGGAGTGTTCGCTGTTTCTCACCACGACTGTTCTTGGGTACGGTATTCGGATCGACGATCACAACCACTCCCACTATCAGATGGTGTTCCTGAAGGGAAGATGTTACCGTAATCCAATTGATTGGACTACCGTACCTCTAGAATGGTAGAAGTGACAGCAGGGACGATATTGAGTGCTTCTTGTTCTGATCCAGTGCATTCAACCACTGCGACGAGTAGATGAGACCATGTGAAGACAGCACTGAAGAGGGAGATTAGATGAGGAAGAGAGGAGGAAGGGCAATGAGGAATAATCACCACTCACCACTCTCCAATATTCCTGTGTGCTCGAGAGATGGAAGTCTCCATGTCCACTGGGTGATATCTGCAATTCTCACTATTCACACTTGTCACTCTTGAGTTTCAATCTCAATATATCCCTATGGGTTCTTCCACACAACAGTGTGATTATTTTTGCAATACATAAAATAGATTGACTCACCTCATTCCCCTTAGAAGTAGTGTTTCATCGAGTGATCCGACGATGAAAACAGCATCGTGTAATTCACCGTCCTCGTTGATCGATTGCGTCTGACGAAGGAATCCGAGGTAACCAGTGCGGGCGAATCTGAATAAGTACTTTGATTCTTTTTTTTTCTCGCAACAGTATTACACTTAATACACTCCATTAATATTCTATGGAAAATATTTCTAATCATCTCACCTCGTCCTCGTATCTCCCGTTGCAAGATGTGCATTGAAATGATCAGTGTGTAGACTTGTCTCCTCTCCGAATACAGTGAAATAGGCGACAGAATTGTGAGGGGCGGCCACCCACAATTCACCCAGATGGGAATCAGCACACTGACCACGAGTCTCCGGATTGGCAATCACTACTCGAACACCAGGGAGCAACTGAAATGAGGGGATTGGTCATCATCGAATTGATATGAAGGAATAGAATCAATCAAATATTGATCCCGTTGAAAATTCAATGTTCATAACATAGTCCTGTATCACCAATCTCCCTGCTCACCTTTCCACTCTCCAACAACGCCAATGAATGGGGTGCTCCCTTTCCCACGAGAGTGACTCGATCATTACGAAGTGCCCTAGTGTCCACGTATACGGTAGATGGATCAGGACCAGCGGCTCCTGAAGGGAATACCGTAATCCAGATACCGTAACCTGATTAGCGTACCTTGCATACAGATGGCAGGATTGACTCTGCATCCGAATGAAGTGGAGAGGGCGCGAGAGGGAAGACCAAGAGGGGCGAATAGACGAGAGAAGGCTGATACGAGGGAGACACGGGGACGTTCCTCTGCTACTACCACGCATGAACGGAGACTGCAGAGGAGAGAAGGATTGAGGGGTGGAGGATCCATAAGAATCTCAACAGAATCATTCCTAGTTCCTATCTAACACTACGACACCTTATTAATGTATCTTTCGGTTTCGTTGCGCTTCGGGCGTAGATAAATTATTATTATTATTATACTACGACATTAACAATAGTTGTTGCAACGTTCTTTAGTAATACCCCCGAAACTTCAACCCGCCAAGGTAAAAAACGTACCAAGTGAGATCGACTCCTCTCTCTTTGAGAAGAGGCAATTGACTCGCGAGTTCCTTCACACTTTGTTCGAGGACACAATAAGAGACGAATGTGTCACGGGCTGAAATATAATCAAGTTGTTTTTTTTTCCTAAAAAGTGGGTTACTCAAATTACCAAACATCTCCACGAATCTCCTACTCATGAAACGAGAAGTCAACATTTCGTTCATATTTTCTCAAATAGCGAATTCCCTGTTCCGTCACACTTGTCATAGCCAAACAACCCCTTTCTGAATCCCCAATCTCACTGCTAACCTTTGAGTGTGCTGATAGTATTCAGCCACAATGCGGGAGTGGTCTCCAATTCGGATGGAGGAATGAGCGTTGTCTGATGTCCGGCGTACACTCCAGCAAGTGTCCAGAGGGAGAAGGCAAGACCAGAGTAGGGATCGAGACAGAGAGTTACACTTCGAGACGGATACAACTCGCATGATAACTGAAAGAAACGAAGGGTTAAGACGGGCTGTTCACCACTCGATTCTATTGACAAAAAAAACAAGAAACTAAAAGGGAAACAAATTAACCTTGAGACTCTTGCAGATGGAGATGGCTCCTGCATAGCTCACTCCCACTCCAGACAACTGACCGGTCGTCGAGACAGAGAAGTCCTGAGATTGAGATATTGATTATCGATCCCCAACTACCGTAATCTTCACTAAAAAAAATCATTATACTCACCAGATAGCACACATCGGATGCCTTCCTCTCAGGTAGTTCAAGATGGTTCTTTCTCTTTCCCGATGGAAGATCGTCAGCATCGAGAATAAGTGGCCATGACTTGGCATCCACTCGATGGAGAGCCTCCTTACTCTGCAAATTGTTTTGAATTTATTTCAACCGCCATCGGATCAATCATTATTCCACTAGATTCCATCCTGTAATAGGTTCCTTCTGCTACATCAATATCCCTTGATTGTTATACATTTGCTACTCACATTGATCGTAGTGCAATTTTCCTACTCATTCACCGTCATCGTAACTCCAATCTCCCTTGTGGAACATCATTCGTCCATCAATAGTAATTTCGTTAATTCTTACCTTGAGTAGTTTGATTATTGCAGGAGTGGATAGAATGGCGACAGCTTTGCTCACATCGACGATCATCCTCACAGTGGGAAGAGTCGTTTGAAGGGCAGAGGAGGAAGGAGGACGGACACACACAGGTATCACACCTGCAATGGACGATTCATACTGTTTTCTTTTAAATTCATTCGAGATCTATACTGACAACTCGACTCTCAGGTGCTGATATGAAACAAATGTTACCCAAATCTGACTGGAAAATTTGTGATTTTACGTACTACCAACTCTACTAAAACTGATCACCTAACAAATTCCAATGCATCTATACACACTCTGGCACCCGAATCTCCCTAGTTGAAAATAACAAACTGTCTAACCAGCGGACAGACATCCATAGAAAGCGGCGACCAATTCGATACCAGGAGGGAATATCAATGCAACATGATCGCCTGGATTCAATCTGGCTTTGTCTGCCAGAAGGGCTCCCACTCTCTCCGCCTTACGAAGAAGACCAGAGGCAGTGCATGTCTGAAACCAAAAGGAATTGGGTGATTATTGATAAGCACCCTGATTCGCAATCACTATCACTACCTACTCTTCTATTCGATATTGCGAGCTCGCTCACCTCAGCCTCAGTACTCTTAACACTGGCGATGGAATATAGTAGATGATCTGGATTAGTGGATGCTCTGTGACGGAGAACGTCCAGAAGAGACATCTGCAGTGATTTATGTTGGTATTGTGACCGATGGAATGGAAGCATCAAATAGACCCTCCCGCAAATATATTTTTATAGTGAAACAACGGGTAAATACGATCTATTTTTCACCAGAGATTTAAAAATTCATTGTCGTTTCATCGAATCTCATCTAGCATATCATACTTACGAAACGGAACTTCACCTACTCTACTAAGGTAATAATTTGTTGCTTTCTCACTACTATCCTACTGCAAATCTTTCCTCCTTCTCTTCTCTTGTTACACACCCTGCCTGCATCCCCAATCCCCTTCATTCCCTTCCCTCTCCTCTCTCACCTGTTCCTCCTGTTCACTCGACATTGGCAATGCTCTTCCTTGTGCCGATGCTATCCGAGCTCCTTGGAGGAGATTTCCCACCATGATCGCCGCCGGTCCCACGTCACACTGAGAAACGCAAGGATGAAGAACTGTTTCACAACTTCAAATAATCTTCTTCCTAGTTCACCCCGTAAATTCCCTGTTTCACATCTTGCACAAGTAGGATCATATTCTCAATAGATAATGGATCTTTGAAATGTTTGCTCACAATCAATCAATGTTAGCTCTTTCCATCTAAATTCAGCTGTATCGAAAGTAAATATGAGCCTGATCAACTTGCAGTTTCACATATTCTTCATTGGCAGATGAAAGTTCCAAATCTAATTGGTCTTTAAAATCCGGTCAATATAAAACCACTAACCTGTTGTTCTCTCGGTTTGGGTAGATTGAGTACACATGCATGGGGACACATGAGAAGAGTCGTCGGATGGAGTTCCCCTCCAACGAATCGAGATCGTGTCTCAGACACATGAATACCGCCAAGGGGAGTCTGTAAGAGAAACCATGGGTGAAGAAGATACCAATAATCTTCGAATCTACTAATCCGAACTGCTATTCAATATACTGAAATTATATTGTATTTTCTTATCAACCGTACCTTTGGAAGTGCATTGACGGGAACGAGAGCGAGACAGTATATTCCCACTTGATGGATACTGTCGATCGCTTGCAGCACATTGCTCATCCACTGAAAAGAATGATTTTATATTCCCCTCCATATCTAACTTCACTAATAATAACCGAATTCCATCATGAAACCTATTAGATGGATCCCCACATCTCCTGGTTCACAAATGACATTCAATAATACCTCGAATGACTCCTCTTCCGTCACTCCTCCCTTCTGCTCTGCCACAATGACAATTCTCTCATCTCTCAATACATTCTGAGAGAAGACAGCGATTCGACCTCTGCAATAGTCAATAAGCCTTCCTTCTACCGTACTCTACCGTACCTGTATACGAATCTCATTGGTTCGACGGCGAGTACGGTAGCAATGATATCATCAGCAGAATGGGTTCGACCAGAGACGAGAAGTTGAGATGAACGACGACCAACGACGAAGACGAGACCATCCTGTAGGGTGGAACGACCTTTCCCAACCTATTACGATTTTGCTCTCTTTCCAAAATGTTGATTGTAATAGGAATCATTTACACATTGGTTGTGCTATTTTTACAATATCTTGTTCAATCTCTGAAACAGTCAACTCACGGGTCCCATGAATCCGAGTAGTCCACTTCTCACGTAGGGAAGAGGACCAAGTGGACGGCCATCCGATCCCATCGGCTCAACCTGCAATAATTCAATCTCATATTTCCCACCTGTATAATTTCAGCTGTAACTACACTACTAGTTGCGAATAAACGATATGACGCCAATAATACCGTGGCTCCATATAAAAAAAATCTTATATACTCACTCTGAACGTCGCTGCAGACACTCCTTCCAATCCCCAATAGGCAGTGCCCGTCGAGTGAGAAGAGAGACAGATCTCACCGACCTAAAGGAGATCATTACTCATCTGCTTCATCCCACCCCTCTTCTCTCGTTCTCTCTCTTCCCCTCACCTCATCAGCTCTACACAATCGTGGTTTTCCATTCTGTTTCACGACGACGACGACTCCCGCGGGAACGACTTGGCCTGCGTCCTGCAGAGGAATTTATTCTATATCAATATTGATCTAATTTTGCAAGTACTTGAAGAAGCTATTAAACTATTGCCTTCCACAATCGAAGTCAATGAACGTGAAAACAGCAACTCTATAGGTATGAAACATTCATTTTCCAACGAAATGATAACTAATGAATTGCTCTAACCTGTAGTGTGAGTGAATTGAGTGAGTTCTCCTTATCGACTCTGACGACAGAATGAGAGAGAGCGGCCATAGAGAGAATTCCACGACCAGACTTGCATCCTCCCGTTGAATTAACCCTGCAACGACGTGCATTGATCCACTTGCTACCATAAACAATGATCGGTCATACTCCCAATAACCCTTTTTGCCTACCATAATCATACAACTATCGATTCAATCTATCTCACCTCCTAATGGATATACTTCCCGTCTCGCTACTTCCTGCACATGGACACATGGCATCACTCCTCAATCCATAGGCAGCGAATATCTCAGTGAATTGATCACAAGAGGAGAGTGACCATGGATTGGCCCCGTCTGAGACAACGATTGAACGGACGGACGAAAGATTGATCTGCAAGAATGAAATTACCAACAAGCTATGGGTTTCACCGTTGCCATATTATTCACGAATGAGTTGTACATACAATAGCTATTTAATTTCAGTTTCAAAAACAATATCACAGCACATTGTGCGGAACATGGTGACTAGACGAGGAATGGAGTAGGTGCAAAACACTAGCAACCAAATCGTTGTTTCAACTGTTCTTCATACCACCACTGTTCCTTATCACGTAGTATCAATATCATATAATCTCTCACCTCCTTATGCTCCTTCACAGCCATCAATGCCCAATGAAGATCACGAGACTTCGTGATACACGTTGTCGCTGCAATTGACTCATTCTTATATTATTCCCTCCTCCATCAAACAGTTAAATCTCCCCTCCCACTTTGATCTTTGATCTCTCATCTCACTCACCAGTCCTCGTAGTAGCAGTGAGCAGCCAACAGCTTGGATTGACTTTCATGAGTGAGTAAGGGACGAAGATGACTCTCATTCCACATAGAACAGATGCGATAATCGAGTGCCACAGTCCAACTTCTCGTTTGAAATCGACCACGCACACCATCGTATCGCCTGCAAAAAATAAATCATGTTGGGAAGGTCAATTTAATTGTTTATATCTATTATATAACGACCAAACTATTTCTATCCACTATTCAAACAAGTCAACTCTCTGTTCCAACGATCCTTCTACTTTTCGTGTAACCTGATTGATTCATCATCAATATCTCTTTTCACTCACCCATATTATAATCCATAGCCGTAGCGAGTGCTCTTGCATGAGCAAGCATTGCTTCTCTGCTCACACAGACTCCCTTGACAGATCCTTCTCTATCAGTCGAATACTCGATATACGCCACACTTTCATCGGCCACTCGAGAGGGAGGCTGCCAATCACGACCCGGTTTACTCTGCAGGAGTTATTTTTTTATAAATGATAAACAAGTTATAATCGAAGGACAAGGAGAAGCCTAGACTAAACAATCTGTAAAAAACCGAGATGTTCCTAGTTAACTGTTCTTTTTTATCCAATAACAACATTTCGTGATCAAATCTATTCAACCAGAGGTCATCGAAACACTAATTTCCTTCAGGTATGCTCTTGAAAAAAATAAAGAACTGACGAGATTCTCAGTGGTGATCCAATACAATCTCGGCCATCCCTTCAGATCGACGATTTCATTGGAATGACCACTCAATGAATTCGATCCAGAGGGAGCAGTGCTATTCGAGGGAGTGGAGGAAGAAACGGCTACCTTCGGAAGAGCCTGGAGAGGGAACGTTACACTGGATTCCCAGACGCTTCTGTGTTTCACCGATAGAATATCCAAATAACGTTTCAAGAACTTCAGTGACAACGACTCCAAGTCTTCATCAAACGTATTATATCTATTTAGGAGGGAGTGTCTCATCCAAAAATCAAATCATGGCATTACTCATCGACTATGAGCCACCAATGAAACTCATTCTCACCTTGTAGCATCCTTCCGACGTGAGTGCAACTTTCACTGCACAACTTCCGAGGAGAAATCCAAGCTGTTGAATGCCCGCATCCTACAATATAATCATCATCATTAGGCAATCCTCTTCATCAGTCTGGATTCTCATTCCAACTATACTCTACTATTCGTCGTTTCCGCTCGTGATCTCATCTCTTTCCGTCATGTGTTTTCCCTCCTTGCAACTCTTTTCCCCACTCCATTCCTACTCATATTCCCATCCCTTTTCCCCTATCTTCTTCTGATGTCTGATCTCCCTTCATTCCATCCCTTCCTTCATTCTTCAATCTTTCCCACTATCCCATCATCGCTATCAATCTTATCGTCAGTTGGTCTCTCTCTCTCTCTCTTCTCATACTTCTCATTCCATCCCCATTCCCCTCCTCCTCCTTCATCTCTCTATCACATGTTTCAGAGGAGTCTTCATGACAAGGGAATGAATGGGCGAACAAGTGACAACTGATGGATCAAGCACAAAAAACTCCCTTCTAGCACTTTCTACCTTGACTATAGTCCGAGTCTATCCTATCTAACTGACCCTTTTCGTGAGTGGAACTTCAACGGGAACAGGGACGACTCCAGCAAGAATACATCCATAGAAGGCAACCATGAAGGCCAATGGTTCCGTGTTTGGGTATATCTGAAAGGAACAGATTACAGTTGACAATCCGGTGACTATGTGGTACACCATCTACCAAAATATTAACTTTTGATAGTAATGAGTGATCAGGGTCAACAATATAAATAAATCTTACTCTACTTCAAGAATTAATCAGCCACTTGGTGAAGTCCTGTTTCCTGTTTCTGTTATACTTGACAGAAACACTGATCAGCAATAAGGCTTTGCGATAGTCCACAAAAACCCCATTCAGATCAACCACGTATAAAAATAATAATAACTCACAAGTGCAACTCTATCTCCTGGTTTGCACATTGGAACCTTCGTTCCTTCTCTTCCCACAGTGATCGTCTTATTCAATAGCATGTACGCCACTTTACTCGCTCGAGACAACAATTTGGCTGAAAGGAAATTTTATTCACACCTGTAGATCTACTGTTTCATCGTCTAATCACTACTCCAGGGAATTTGATCTTTCAATTGTCTTCTCCTATTTCTATCACATCAGACAGACAGACACCCTTCAAGCCCCTTGGACTGCACTTTTCGTCTCGAATGCTCACTAAATCGGTGACTATCATTCGTTTCTTCTTTCCTACTAACAGTTGGTTATTCCTTCTCTCTCCCTTCTCCTTCTCCATGTTATCCATCCATCGTCCAGTCACAACAGACTGCTCCTCTCCCTCCCCTCTCCATCTCCCCCCCCCCCCCTCTCCCTCTAGAACTACAATTCGATTCGTCCAATGATCTCCTCGGTCTCATTCCTCTACCACATTCCATTCCACCACTTGCTTCACACAGTGGAGAACAATCAATCGTCTACTCTCTCTCACTTCAAAATAAGAGACGACACTTTCAACAACTAGTGCATTCAGTCTTCCCCGAATCATTCAACAAACAATGAAATAGAAACCAAAGATCAAAGATCAAACTGACAATATATCAACTGTTGCGATGGCCTTCCTTGCTGATCCAACACTGTTCCCACTACAACTTTGGGAGTGGACGTCGCATACTTCTGTAGGGCCGAATCGAAGGTACGAGGGAGACTGAAACGGAGATGATTGGCCTGGTGATCTGGTGTTGCTGTGGGATCATCTAGGTAGTGTGCTCACTCCAACAGGATACCGTTCTGTTGCTCAATAATATCCCCCTCTTATCCGTAATTGTAAGTGCAATAGAATATGATCCAAGAGCCTGTAGCTTTTCGTTTTGTACTATCTCCCTTCACCCCCTCCAAATTCTGGATGACTAGACCCCTCCCCCCCCCTTCTGATACCGTGCAGCAGCAGTAGCAGCTTCTCCTCTCTCTGCACTCATTGTCGCTCCTTCTGCACGAGGAGCATTCGGATCAGTCATCTTTGCCAATGCTGCAATTTAACTTTTATCTTTCAACACCTCGCACTTTCTTAGTTTCACTGATCCCATTGATCTCATCATAATTTAACGTATTTTCAGCACTTTCACCGACACTTCATTAGCCCTGCAATAACCTTCCCCTCTCTTCATTGCACCCTTCTCTCCTCATAACCTCTGATCTTCTTCCCTCTCTTCTCTTCAACTTCTTCCTCTCTTCTTCCCCTCTGCAGAATCCCCTTCCCCAAGTGTAAACTCCATTCTCCATCACACTCATCACACACAATTATCACTTGTTTTCTGCAATGACTGCAGATTGGATGGATATAGGTTGGATAGTGAGGGAAGAAGACAGGAGGGAAGTTGTAACATGTCTGATTCCCTCCCCTCTGTTCATGTCTTTCCCTCTCCTCTCGAGTGAGATCCAATCCCTTCTCTCTACTACTCAATCTCCTTCTTCTTCTTGTTATCACCAATTGGACATTGGTCAGATGAAGGGAAGAAGGACTCATCACAAATATCAACGGGAGAAGAAAGGGGAAGATGGGAAGACGTGTACCAATGGTCGAATCCAATGGATCGACAGAGAAAGAAGAAGAAGAAGGGATGAACAAGTGTCCAATGATTGATGTCCATGTATTCGAGTATTCCTCCCCCAGAAGAAAATGAGAACTTTGTCCTATCCCTTCCTCCACTCTTATATTTTCAAGCTGCAAAACCTCTTCCAGTGAACTTCCTGTTCCATTCTTCATTCGTAAATAGAGTAGAGAAGGAGGATGAGACAGGGGAGTGCTATTCCCTACCATCCATTATCTCACTTCATTGCATCGCTCTTTCCTCCTCTTCTCAAAGTGAAGTAAGAAGTAGTTCGTAAGGGATTGGGCTCGGATCAAGGGCACACTCTCTCTCTCTCTCTATTCCATACCGATTAAGCCTCCACCACAGTCCCTTTCTCGACCCTAGCTCATTCTTTCATTACACTCCTCAACTTCTTCTCCATTCCTTCCTTCTTCTCCCTTCATCAAGACTCAATTCATCATTCAACAAACGACTCCTCTCGTCGAAGGAGGGGGGAGGGGAAGAGGGAAGGAGGGAAGAGGAGATCGAGTGACCACTCTCTCTCTCAATTCACACTACTCTCCATTAATTATCACACCTTCTCTTTGCTCCCTCCTTGGATGGATCATGTTTCAGCATGGATACACTATGGAATGGCTTCATCCACTATAACTATACACTTCGCACTCACTAATCTACCTACCTCTCCCTACCCTATCCATCTAATCTTCGATTGGAAAAAGTGCTAGAAATCTCGTAAAAAGGCCTTCCTCTCTCTCTCTTTCTCGCTAGTCGGAATGTGCAAGATGATCACATGGGATATCAGAGAGGGAGAGGGAGGGAGAGGGAGGGAGGAGGGAGAGGTAAGAGGAGAGGAAGAGAGAGTGACTCAGGTCCGAAGAAACAACTACATCTCTCTCAGCCCACCAACAACTTTCACAATCATTTTGCAATAACAAAAACAATCAAACTAATCAAAATAATAGTGCGTACCTTCTAATTCAGCATCATCATCATTGTAATACTCGTGAAGGGGCTTCGTTCGCGGTCGCTGAAAATAGACTATTTAATAGTATTTCGAAAGAAGAAGATAAAGATATTTTCGTACTACATGGTATCAACACTCCTACTCCTGATCTATTCTTATCTCCTCCATCTGATCCCCCCCCCCCCTTTCGATACCTGCAATTCCCTACTGCTCCTCATAAGATACTTCGAGTGTGCTCTTGCAGCCCAATCCATTTCTCCAATACTCTTCGTTCTTCTCCATCCAATACAAAGATTTCTTCTTCTTCTCCATAATCTTACTCCATCACCAATCAATCTTTCCTCTTCACTTCCCATTCTTCGATGACTTGCACCTCTCTTCTCTTCCTCTTCTTCTTCACCATTTTCTCCTCTAATGAATATTCTTGGTCTCTTCCTTTCCTTTTCATAATCATCATCACTTCCTCCATCAATTTCCATCTTCTGGGGACAACTTGATATCTTTCTCATTGGCGGTCTTTTCTTCTCTCCTTCTCCAATCGATAATCTTCTCATTTCTCTATCCAATAGATTCTTGAATGGAGCAGCAACAGAGAATATGCTCATTCTCTTCTCTTCTCTCTTCTCTTTCCAACTATCAATACTTATTCCATCATCTAATCCATCTTCTCTACTCTTCTGTCTTTCCTTCATTCTTCTTGCTTTCTTCGCATGTAATCCACTCAAATATTCTCGATGATTATCACTTGATCCTCTTCGATGAGATCCCGATGGAAGACCCGATGGACGATTCCCTCCTATTCCTCCTGTTGTTGTTCCTCCTCCTCCCGAATGTTGAATTAGAGCAAGAGATGGGAAGCATACACGAGAGATCGCATATGGAGATGCCTCCACTCGAGCCATCGAGGAGTACGGTAGGTAGATGGGAGACTATCGAAGACTGATTAGATTGAGATACGACTTGTGACGACGACTTGAAACAAGTGAGTGGAGAGAGATGAGAGGAGAGAGGGAGGGGAGGGATCGGAGGGGCGGAGACTAGAGAGAGAGAGAGGGAGGAGGAGAGGGAAAGGTAGAGGGGAGGGGAGGGGGGATCGAGACTGGGGGATCACAAAGAGTACTCTGCCCTGGGGGGAAGAGTGACTGGGGGCATAGATCGAGGGGTTACCCCTTTCCTCCCTCCATCTGATATTCGATACTGAATACTACACAAAGACACCTGGTCTGGCCTTTATTCAGATGGATTCAGATTGATCTGATGAAGGAAAGAGAGACGAAGGGAACGGGGAGATTGGATACTCTTCTCAGAGGATAGATCAGTGATCAGGGAGTGGAAGGGAAGGAAAAAGTAAGAGAGGGATAAGGGGAAGGAACAGATGAGAGATGACCTCAATCCTCTTCACTCACTTCTTACTTCTTTCAGTGCTTTTCAATGGAATCGTTCAATCTCTTCCAATCGTTTCTCTCCATTCGCTTCCCATCTCGACAGAGGGATGGAGTGTGTATCCACTCGATGGGGGATTCAGCATAACAATTGAACGGCTTGCCCTCTCTTTCTTTGCCCCCTTACAGTGTGCCCCTCCCTCCCTCCCTCCCTATACTTCTTCCCTTCTCTATAATCAGAGGGGGCAGAGTAGCATTCAATGCTATTAGAGGAAGGAAGAATAAGGCATAAGAAGTGAGGAAGGGAGTCCAACTCGTCCTCCTAATGCCTTCCCTCTTCTCTCTTGTGATTGAGTATAATGGAAGGGAGGAATCGTCTATCTAATGGATTGACGAAAGGGAAGAAAATGATTGAAGTAAGAAGAGAAGAAGATCAACTACTCCGCACCCCTCTAATTCACTCCTCTACTTAATCCTCCTTTTTGTGTCCTCTCTCGCCCCCGTTTCCTAGATTCGATAATTACTAGCTGACTTCACCTCCATTAGATACGATGAAGTGAAGAGAGGGATGGATCAGTTGAGGATTGGACGAAGGGGGGATCACACCTCTTCTTACCTAGTGATGACTCCTCTCTTCTCTTCCCTTCGGCCTCCCTCAAAGGCCATCTCGAGGCCTCGTTTACACGTTGTAAACGACTGTCCAAACACGAGTGATCATCTGTCTTTCGGGAGAGAGAAAGAAAGAGTGATCACAACAAGAACCACCTCACTCATCCATCTCTGTCCTTATGACTATCTCTTCCCATTCCAAAAGAGGAAAGGGACTGAAAGGGGAACAGGAAGGGGGTTCTATATCTCTGCTCTTTCCCATTCACTCTCCGTGACTTATGGTCATCCATGGGAACGAGATTACGTATGGATGATGCCATTACTTTCTTCCTGTCCTTGCGGGAATATTATCGAAAAGGGTAGACAATTCCCTCACTCATCGTCGTTGATTCACTCATTCCTCATCCCTTCCCTTCCTTCTTTCGACTGATTCAGTCGATTGACCCTTTACAGAGATAGGACGAAATGAATAAAATACACTGTGATGAATAGCTTCGAAGACACTGTCTCATCTTCAAATTCTCAATTCGTCTACATTGAGTCAGCTTCCGATTTCTACCAAGTGAGAGATTGCATAGTTCATCAAACCAAATCTGATCTCGATGGTCCGATCTCTCATCTTCTCCATTCAATCCACCATATCCTATTCCACTTCCTTGATCCCTTCCTATCCCTCCTCTGTCCCTTCCCCCCCCCCCCCCTGTAGAGTATTAAGCAGTTGCTGAATTCGTAGAGACACTCGAGTCGGCCGATTTGCTGAAATCAAATTCATTTTTGACCTGCATGAATGATGTTTCACTCTATTTTTAAACCCTATTCTTTTAAAGGAGACTCAGTTGACCCTGCTTGGATATTCTAAAACAATTAAATATGACACAATGTCCTTATATTTCGTACTTCCGTATACGATTATGGTGAAGATGAGATGGAAAGTAGAGGAGGGAAGAGATGAAATCGGAAGAAGGAATGGAATGGACGGGAGATGAGGAGAAGGAGAGGGAGAGAA
>LS484858.1:676099-745166 GCA_900490705.1 Pristionchus arcanus | reverse complement strand
CCCCCCCCCCCTCTCCCTCCTCCTCCCTCTCTCCTTCTCCTTCGAGATTGAATGGACACTGGGGACGAAGGGCGAGAGTTGACCAGATCACTCTGATTTATGCATGGACAAAGGTCAGAGATGAAGTCGCTTGCAGGGAAGGAGCAACCCTCTCCTTCTACCTCCTTCCTTCATTCGTTCCCTTCTCCGTTCATTCGTACTCATCCTCCTTCCTTCCTTCCTTCATCACTCTCACACATGAGCTGTATCGGATTAAGCGCCGCGAATTGGGAGGATGAGAGGACAACGGAAGGATGAGGAAGAGGAAGAGAGGAGGGAGAGGGGTGGAGGAGGAACAAGGTGGTGCGATATTCGTACAATTGAGATGCAAATGAGGACAATAAGTGAGGAGGATTAAGATGTGTATTCAAGAATGGACTCATGATAGGAAGGATAGATCGAAATGGCAAGGGTATAATGTGATCTCTCCCTCTGGATACTCTACATGAATCTCTTGCGGGTGAAGGGAAGGAGTGAAAAAGAGAGAAGAAGAAGCTGAGAGAAGACTCATTAGTCCTTCCATTGAGATAGCATAGAGGGGAGAAGGAGGAGGAAGGGAGAGGGAGGGGGAGAGGGAGAGAGAACAAGTGGCTACATCCGATACTACTGATAGAGAGTCTCCTCTTGCAACACACACTGATAACAAATGATTACCGGAAGTAATGAGAAGTAATCATTAGAGAATCAGTGAGATGGAGAAGGGAAGACTCTTCATTCCATCCAGACAGTCTCCTTCTAATCCCTTCTTCTCTTCATTCTCTCTTCAATCCCCTCAGGACAATTTAGGGTCAGATGTGATCATTCGATTAGAAAGACACAGACAATCACAGATACAAACAGACGAAATGGACAGATGACAAAGGGAAGGAGGAGAGGGGAGAAGGCATAGATCTGATATACCTCTTTCCTCCCCTTCAGTCTCATCCTTCCATATATCATCACCTCTCACTATTCCATCTGTCACCAAGTGGTTGTCAAAACAGGCACTTGATTGACCGTACTCGATCTCTCTCTCAATTTGAGTGGGGGGGGGGCGAACGGGGGTAGATCATTGAACCAGAAATGACTCCTGTTGTAGACACTCTACTACTTCCCCGTGTTGAGTCATAAAAGATATGGAAGAAGTACTCGGAATAGTAGTCAATCTATTCTTTCCTCGGATATACATAGAAGGAGTAGTAGGGAAATGAGCAAAGACGAAGAAGAAGAAGGAGACTAAATCTTCTCTTCGTCCCTTCGAATCAGTCCTCTTCTCCCTCTCTTCTATTCCTTCATTCTTTCCCACGATAGGCAGTCCGTCTACTCTGCACCATTCAACCCTTCGTCTCTTAGTACTACACAAGGCAGTCACTAATTACTCACGAGATAGGCAGTTCGAAATACAAACTCTCCCTTACATCCTCCTAGCTATCATCATTCCTCCCCTCCCGTAACTCTTCCTCCCTTCCTTTTATTGTTGCCTCTCTTCCCTCCTCTGTCCACATCCCGGCACATTCTCAACAACTATCATCATTTGAGGGATGAAGAACGAGAGACTTTTGATTGGACGACCAACTAGTGGAAAGAGAAAGAGGATGAGAGGGAGGGAGGGGGGCAGGGATGGATATGGGAGTTGAATGAAATAGGATCTGTTGGATGATCACAGCTCACAATGAAGAGAAAGAGAAGAAGAAGAAACTCTTCATTGGACACGTGCTTTGATTGACTAGTCATCACTCATCCTCTTCACTATCACAACACAATGAGTGCCTATGCACTTTCGACACTAAAACTCATTTATTTTGAGTTAGGAGGAAGAAACTGTGACTAATCAAAATAGAGGATATCACTGGGAGATGGACAACTCATGAACCTTCTCGAGAGTCTTGGAGTGATTCAGAATAGTGATCATCTAGTAGTGATAAATCAAGTGATCACTGCAGGGATTCGAGAGAATTACGAAAGAAGAGGAAAAAGAGAAGGAAGATGAAAGAAGATGAAAGAAGATGAGAGGAATGGAGAAGAGATGTGAAGAGGAACGAGGTATAGTAGATAGATACACTAGGAGATAGGTGTTTCACCATCATACAAACGGAATTCATTGGATGGATCAACTCTTCAGCTTGGACAAACTCATAAATCGAGAGAGAAACTAGAAATGGCCTTTCAGCAGCACATAAATTTCGTATGAAACGGCATTTCTCTCGCAGATCAAAGAGAGAGTCTCTCTCACTCATTCATACGAATAAATCTCATTGAAAGAGAGAGAGAAAGAAAATGGGATGGATCAATGAGTGAGCTTGTGGACTATCCATTCAATCTTGAAGAAAGATTAAACAAACAAACAAATATTATTATACGGGAGAAAAAGAATCAGATCGCGATAGGGAGCTAGCCGATTAGATGGAATGAGAAGGAAGTATCTACCTCACAGATGGTATTGAAACAACTCTCACTCTCCATCTATAGATACACTCGTTTCCCTCTGAAGGAGAGGAGGGAGGGAGGGAGAGGGAGGGGAGGGACTCAACACCTCCCATGCAAATAGACTTCTCCCAATCGAGAAGAGATCTTGCAGAGTGATCACACTCAATTGAGAGACAGTCAGAGATAAAGGGGAATCGAAATGAACGAGTGTGAGAGATCGAGAGAGTGCACGACGACAAAGATATTGCAGTGTTCATTGGGTAATGGATGAAAGCGGAAGATATGATCACTCGGATCGATATTCATCGTCATCATTGCGAGTATTCCATCTGACCAATCCCTTTCCTCAGGTGTGAACTCTCTCTCTCTCTTCCTTCTCTTTGAGGGAGTGGTCTGGGCAAATGAGGGGAGATGAGACACGAAGGGAACGGTGAAAGCACTTCAATGAGAGAGAGAGACTCTTGAGGGGGGGGGAGGGGAGATCAAGTTATCACTCAAAAACAACCAATGAATAGCTTACACTCGTCAACATTGAGAATATGGCACAAGAAATACTTGCACACTACCGTAACCATGAGGGTGCCTCCCAACAGAATGGATGGACCTCTCGACTACAGCAATCTCCCAGTGAACTCTTGATGGGGAGAGAAGACTGGGAAGGGAATGGGAAGGGAATGGGGAATGGGAAATGAGCATGAAAAAGTGAGAGGAAATGAGATGAGAAGCTGAAGACGATGAGAGAGAAGGGAACAGTAGGGACAGCGAATGACCCCTTTTATGCCCCCTCTCTCTCGAAGATAGACCTGTCCCCATGGAGAAATTCAGAAGAGGACGATTGGTGATGAAAGGGAGTCAGATGAATGACCGCGGGGGAAAGGAGTATCTAGCATATTATTACTAGCGCAACTACAGGAAATATGGGAAGAATGGAGGGAAAGAAAGAGCAAGAGACTCCTCAGTCAAGAGTGCGATGGACTATTCCAGTCCCATTCAATTATTGGTGTGATGGATTAGAATGGAAGGAATGACAGAGGAAGGAATGAGGGAGGAAACCATGTCTGCAGTTTTATGTTATGAAAATATATCAAAAAATACGGCGCACATGGAGTTCTGTAGACTCATTGAAACACAAATCTAAATAAAGTTCACGGGATCGAACAAGTTCTCTCACAGGACCACACAGACACAGTATGAAATGCGCCTCACAGAATAGATAAAGAGGGCAGCCATTCAGAGGGAAGGGGGAACGACCCCCTGGAGGAGCATGAAGAGGACTTCTTTGAGGATGGAAGGCATTCGGACACAAGGAGAGGGCACTAATGTAGTTTTTGATTGTATTTCTGAGTAACTGGGAACCATATATCAGTGAAAGAAGAATGGACGAGATTACCTAGCACCATTGCAACTCAAATTCACAGATTGAAAATGGATAACCGTAGACCACCACCACCACTTCACCGGGTGATCTCCCACTGTCATTCCCCATCCTTCTCTTTCTACCTCTACTCCTCCTTCCTTTCAATTCACTCTACTCGATCCATCCCTTTCTCACAAGCAGATTGATGTTCATGGCACGAAAACATTGCCCTAACTCCCCGCGCGATCCAACTATTTTCACTACCTACCATCGGCCACCCCCACACACACACACATACTCATTGACTACCGTATCCATTTGAATGATCATAAATGGAATACTCACCAGAATCAGCAATGGTTCTTCTTCGTGTTCCATTCCCTGTGATAGCTCCTCTATCCATTGAAATACCCGTTCGATTCCTCTTAATTGGTTGGAGCATCCTCGGTCTTTCCCTTCCTCCTTCTGCATACTCTGCCAATGCAGCCTGCACTGCTTCTGTACGAATCTCTGCAATTCAAAATATGATTGGATATCCAACTAATACCTCTTTTGAATAATCGGAATCGCACATTTTCAAACCCGCGCGATTCCTGCTGCACGCAATTACAATATTGGCATAGCTATTGCCGCTGATGATCATGGTCTGCTTCTGTCCCAAAGATACTTCAATAACTTCTATACTGTGGATCCAATACGATAACAATCACGAATCGTGTTTCATACTAATCTTGTCTACCATATACTTTTAGATTTCCGATTATTCTCGCCTTGATTACCTTCCATCACATATATTGTTTCTACAAACGACTTAGTGTGAGTATTCCCTCTCCCCCTCACCAGAATGATATCTTCCTTCGTCTCTCGTCACTCGTCGATGAGCTCTTCTACTCGCTCTCGTAGTGGGAGATGCCTGCACTGTCTTCAGTGACGATTCTGAAGATACAGGAGGTCTTTGATCAGTTAAAATGCATAAATATCAAGATAATCTCTTGATTCTACTCTACTTCACACACGTACGCAAGAGATCAAAACTTTTCATGAATCATAATCTACACATTTCCTATCGCAACTCTTTCCTCGTCCTCTTCTCTCCTCCAAATTGACTCGACTATTTGCCATCTCCCTATACGAAGTGTGAGAATTAACAGTTCGGAACGAGTCGACTTAACAAAAAACAAACTCGATCGTGAGAGGGGATAGAGTAAGAAAAGTGTAGATCAAACAATCCCTCTCTCTTTAACATATTCAAGCCCATAACAGGCAGTCAAAAGTACGAGCAAATACAAAAGGAGAAGGGGATATTCGGATTGATCTCGTCGAGTGAATGAATTCAGACTGAATCACTACTTCTTCTCTCTCTCTTTTCTTCTTGTGTTTCTCACACATTCTCTCACTAATTCCATCCTCTTCTCCATCCTAATTACTCTCAATAAATCGGAAGATTCCGTGTGGGAGAATTGTCTCGTCTTATGTGTGATCTATCTGACAGATACTATCTATCCCTTGAAACTCAATCGATAATCGACTATACTCCGACAGTATTTGCATCAGATTTAACCTTCAGCAATTCACGAATCGATAAATCTCACCTCTTTGTGCCAATAGGAATGGTTTAAGTAGACCCGTTCTCTTCTTATCATATCCCTTCTGTGTGATGTCACCTGCAATATCAACTTCTATTCTTTCCTTTTCTCTTCTCTTATTTTTCTCCGTTCAATCGAAACCACTGAGGAAACATCACCCAATCACTCAAATTAGCCACTACTCAAATCGATTTTGAGAGGCACTTCGATCTAGTACTACTGCTACATACCATCACTGGTTCAAGATAGTAGTCCACTCGACAAATTCCTATTGACAATGAATAAAATAAAAATGGTCATACCCTCGCTCAATTCGAGATCCAACTCGGCTAGTTTGACCCTCAATTCTTCTGGCAGACGGAGTAGATCAACTTCTGCCGCCATCACTGAAGAAGATCGATTGATTATTGATTGAATGAGAGATCATGAGGAATGAAGAGAGTGAGAGGAGGCAAATTGAGGAATAATGGGAGAGAGAGGGGAGGAACGCGTATCGAGTAACGAGAGAGAGAGAGGAGGGAGGAGGGAACGAAACGGAGTCAAAAAGGGCGACCGATTATTCACGGCCCTTTCTCTGTCTCTCTCCCATTCCCATACTCTCTCATCTCTCTCTAACTACTCCATCATCTATCCATCGGGTCAATGAGAGATGGAAGGAGAAACATGACTGATCCCTCCATAAACAGAGATGGAATAGACCATGCAGAGAGAGAAGGGGAGGGATGGATGATACACTCATTATATAAATAGAAAGAGTCAATGAGAATATACTTCCACTAATGGAAGAGGGAATGAACATTTGTGGTGAGGAAAGTAAGGAGAATTGAGTAATGAATGAGGAAACGAGAGAGAGAAAGAGGAGAAACAACTAAAGGTGTCTGTTAGGGTGTAATACTGATTGATAACGAATGAATCATTCGATGGCAGTAGAAGAAAGATGGAGGAAGAAGAGATTGAGGAAGAGAAGGAGGAGAAGGGAGGTGGTTGAAGAGAAGAGAAAGAGTTATGGAAGTATTGGAGGATGGATGGTTCAAGTAAGAGAGTGAGAGAGAGAAGAGAGTGAGTAGTCTGAACAGGTGGTGAGAGGGAGGGAGAGGGAGGAGAGAGAGAGGGGGAGGGGAACAGAAGGGTCATGCCAATTGGGAGAGATGGAAGAAGACGAAGACTTGAATGGAAGGATGAAACGAAGATACGAACGATGGATAGAAGATACTTAGAGGGAATGGACAAAATAGAAGGAGGAAAGGGAAGAGAGAAGGGAGAGATTGAGACAGAGAGAAGGAGGAAGGGGATAGATGGACACTTGATAAGAATATAACCTATTTCTAGCCTAAGTTTAAACTCGTCCATCGACTAAACTTGCGAAATTGGTGGACTAATTCATTCATGAGTCTCGAAAGAAGAAAGAAGGGGAGGAGGAATGGAGGAGGTGGAAGAGAGGGGAGAATGGGCCTCGAAATGTGCACTCTCTTCATTCATTGGTCATCTCCAATGGATTATTTATTGGATTCCTCTCTCCTCTCTCTTCTTCCACCCATTTTCCCCCTCTTAGCCACCTTTTAGTGGATAGATCATAGGATGAATTTGTATTGAGAAGAAGAGGGGAAAGAAATGGAAGGGACGAGAATGGAAATATAGTGGAGAGAAGTGTTACCAGAAGAAGAAATGGACACAGGATGGTGTGGGTCGAATGAGGAGAGAGAAGGAGGGAAGGAGGGAGGGAAGGGGATGGAGAAGGGAGGATGAGACATCCTATCGGAGAGTGTAATACACTTCTCAGATGGAATCATCCTTCTTCCTCTCTGATCAATCTCTCCCTTCTTCTTCTTCTATCCATAAATGGCCATCTCTCTATCCAATTGAATACAATGTGACAGTTTCCTTCTCTTTCGGCCACTATTCCGTATGCAAATCACTCTGATCCCTCTTCCCCTCAGGCCTCCTTCCTCCTAAGGTGTCTCCTCCCTCCCTTCCTCCCATGGAAAGGAAGTGTGGCGTATTGAACACTCCATGAATGAGTGAGTACTACTGAAGCGAGAATGAGAGAGGGTGCTTAGATGGGAAGGAGGGGGGGGGGGGTTAGCCCTCCCCTCCCTTCCTTCCTCCCGCTTCTCCCTCTCACAATCACTCCTTCCTCTTCTTCTTGACAAGAAACGACTGGCTAGATTGCAAATCTCGAATGCGGCTCCTCTCTCTTTCCTTCACTAGGACATCCCCTTGCGCTAGGGTTTCCACCAACGAAAAAAGAAAAAAAAAAGAGAAGGATTCTCGATGCGATCGAATGAACGCGTTCAATTCAACATCTGGAAGAGATTGGAACCCTCGATGAGGTGGATTGAGAAGAGAGAGGGAGAGAGGAGGGGGGGGGCTATGAGATCGAAGAGATCCAGGGTGCAGGGTTACGTTGGGTCTCTGGTCACTCCCCCCCCCCCCCCTCTCCTCCCTCTCAATCGTCTTCTATTTCGGATACTCTTCCGATATGGACAAGATTGAACAACATAGAGAATGAAGTTGATACGAGGCATGCCCCACCAAAGATTCCAATCTGATAGATGATCTGAACCTTCTACCAAATTCGAAAAAGAAATAAGATGGAATGGGATACTCGAGTGAAATGGAAAGCAGAACCATTCAACCAAATGGTGGTCCTTCCTCTGTCCTCTATCTATTACCAAAAGGGTATGCTCACAATCAGACATGGAATTGATGGAATGAGAGAGGAAAAGGGGAAGAAACACAAAGAATGAGTGGACAACGGATACAAGAGAGGAGTCTAACCAAGGACAGACAGAGGGGAGAGACGAGTGTTCGAAGTGAGAACAAGAGAAAGGACAGACTGAGTATCGTCTCCCTCAGAAGGGAGATACCACAGAGGGGATAGACAAGTGTGAAGTGGAGGGCGGTGACTCACAAAGGGAATGAAATCTGATCGGAGTGGTTGTAGATCAAGAGAGAAGAAGGAAAGGGAAGAAGAAGGATCATTAATTGAGAGAGGGACTGCTTCCTCTTCTCTCTCTCTCTACCACACGGACAACATTCAATTATGCATACGACACAAGAGTAATCGAGAGAGATCACGAAGAAGGGAGAGAGAACAGAGAAAAAGAGTGTAGATTGTGAATTTGATGAAAGATGAGAGGACACTTCACACCAATTTCTTATACTTGAGTAATGGAGACGAGTCTAGTTAATCGAATTGAAGGAGAGACAGAGTAGTACAGATGAGAAGTAGAAGAAGAAAGGAGGGAAGGGCTGAAAACGAGGAGTGCAAAGATAGACGAAAAAGGGTAGAAGAAGACGAAGAAGACGATGTGTCTCCATGTTGACCAGTGCTCTTTACTCTTCCTTTCTTTCCCATCATGCTCAAGAAAATTGAGACGGACGGGAAAGGAGAATACTACATACATCTCTATTATGAAAAACTGGACATTCTCATGTTTAAAAAAAGTTTGGCAAGGGCAAAGGAGCTAAAAGCGGATTTCACCCCACAAGGAAGTGGTTGAAGCGACGAGATTGCCATGATAATGTGACATAAAATGAGAGAAGATGCAAGTGATCCATCACGATGATTGATGAACTACTCAGAATGGAAAGATTCATGTGAATTGAAGAACAATGAGCACAGATTGTCAATCATTTTACACACGTAAGACGATTAAGAACGAACGAGAATCTATCGATTTCGTCCCTCTTATCTGTGGTCGTACGAGTATCAGAGAGCCCATAATCATAAATAAGGTCATCAACGAGTGATAACAGAAAGTAATAGGCCATCGTGTGAGAAAGACCACAAACAAAACTCAAGACCATCGGGAGAGAGTGAGAGTAGAGGTTATTGGGGAAGACTGGAAGAAGAAAGAAGTGGTTTCCCTCCCAGCAGGCAATTAGGATACCATCCACCCTCTTTCTCTCCACTCTCACAAGGTCAGACTGCCAGACGGCTAGCAAAGAAGAGAAAAGCGGGATGGAGATCGAGAGAAGATTGAGTGACCGCATGAAACATTCAAATTTGACCCAAATACAGGGATGAATACGAACAATCTGTTTAAAAATCACACGAAGAATATTGGAGAGCGGGTTAGAGAGCAAACGAACGTTAAAAAACAGCTGAAATTCGTAACTACGAGCGAAACACTGCGAACTTGAGAAAAATATGTGAAAAATCTATACAAACTACAGTAAGACGAAATCAGGGATCATGTGAAGTCTCGCACGGAACCTGAAACTATCGTAATTTTCAAGGATCGCAAGGTGCCTTTTTTCTTTATTTTTCATCATTTTTGAATTTTACTTGTATCTTTGGCAACGATTGAAAAAGTACATGATCAGATAGCCGTGGCTAATTGGCCATTATCGTATCATATCCTCTTCCGCTCTTTAGTTGGTTCTCCCAATCAGGTCGCTGCCGATAGCAGCAATTCGTAATCTTCACTTTCTCATCTCATTCACTATCCTTGAAAGGGAAAATGAGAGAACAGGCGTGAAGGAAGAGACAAAAAGCCGCAAAGCGGCTAGAGAAGCAAAAAGAGAGGATGAAGGAGAGAGAAAGATGAATAAGGTGATTAGAATGAAGAAGATGATGAACTATGACCATCTATCGAATTGAAGATTCGATCAACCCTTAGAGATCCGTACGAAGGATTAATGATGAATCGAATAAAGTTGATATTCTGATGTATTTCAATCCTTTCAGTAGTAATCTTCCATGCATCTCATCGTTCACTCCATTTGTGTTGTTCTCTTCACTTTCACGGTCATCTTTCCATTGTGATAGAGAGTCGTCCTAGAAGGAAGAAGAGATAGACGAGGGAAAGAGTGGAGGGAAGAGAGAAAAAAAGAGAAGAAAGGCTGAAAGGTATCCTTATTGAGTACTCATTGGGAGGAGTCTCACCTTCCTATATAAGGCTAACTCGTCTCAATCTTTCTCAGTTCCCATTGTCCTTGTCTTTTCCTCATTCCTAGCCTTCCCATTGATACCCATCTCATTCGCTTGGCCTCCAACCCCACTAGCGTAGTTAAGTACCGTAACCTTTTCCATTCTAATCATAGACAAGATAAATCATCCACCTACTCAATTCCCCTACCATATCCCAATCATCTTCCGTAGCCCTTCTCCTACCAAATTGTCTCATCTACCGTATCTCTGCCCTATCATATCCCTTCATCTATCGTATTCCTTCCTCCTTCCCTACCGTACCCCTCCATCTACAGTAATCTCTCTTCAGAATGATGAAGGTTGCGGTCTCCGTTGGAGCCGCCGGTGGAATCGTTGCCACTCTCGCTTGTCTCTATGCTACAGCCATCATCATGAATGATATCAATGACATGTACAATGATATCATGGACGGCATGGGACAGTTCAAGGTCAATACCGTACTATCATTACCGTATCCTCCCCTCTTAATGGTCTATCCATTATACTCCCTCTCCCGACCCATCCGACCCTCAGCCAAAACGAGTTCTGGCCCTCGGGGCTTTGTTTTAGAGAAGAGCGAAATTGAGATCGAGAGGATAGAAAGGATGCCGTTGTCCAAAGAGAGAACAAAAGAGAGATCCGTGGATGGGATAGCCAGTTTTTTGAGCAAGCGCAGCCTAATGACCAGTGATCTACCCATGGTACACTACCGTACCCCATCCCCCATTCCTACCGTACTCCTACCGTAACCTTCCCCTATTGCAGACTGTTGCCGATGATTCGTGGATGCAGATGATGGTTCTTCGTCGTGGAGATCCTAAGGAGAACCACGAATACGTCCGTACTCTCTTCGGAAGAAACAAGAGATCCTCCGGACAGTGCAGTGAGTATCTAGTACCGTACTCCTACCGTATCCCCTTACTTCTAACCACCTCTTACCGTATCATCATTCAGGCTGCGGACTCCCTCAGGTGAACTGCCCTCCTGGCCCTCCCGGACCTCCCGGAGCCAACGGAGACAATGGAGACAATGGAGAGGATGGAAACAACGGAGCTCCTGGTCTTCCTGGAGTACCCATTCAGGAGGAGAAGGAATTGCCTCGTGGATGCATCAAGTGCCCTCCTGGTGAGATTATTATTTCATAATAATTTTGAAGAAAAAAGTGAAGAAATATCACGCCTTTCAGGTAAGAATCGAGCTGAAGGTGGGAATTGGCTAAAAACTTGAACTTGAGATCTTTATGGGTTTGGGCACCTTTAGTCGTGCCTAACCCACCCTCAAAGTGTCAAATGGTAGAAATCATTCCGGGGCTCTGGGGACCGGTGTGGATCCTGGGGTACTCAACTTCAACCGGCTATATCTATGCTCAAACCAATTTTGAAGGTAAATAAACACCTGATTGACCCCTAGTTATTTTTCGTGCTCTACCGATCTATGCGACTCGCATATCAAAATTTTGCGTTTGAACCATGGTACACTCCATGAGCTGTTTCTCGAAAATGTAGGAAAAGACGCTGCTCAAATTTTCAGAGTTTATGCAGATCGGTGATATCTTCCAAATGAGTGGTTTGCGCCCAATATAAACGGGGACTGGTGGTAGTTATGCCCTGTTTAGTTTTCGTAATGGTTTGAACAAAATTTACTGCACACTTTCATTCATTGACACCGCTCTTTCAGGCGCGAATGGAGAGGAATGATTGGGCGTTTCGGAAATCTATGTTGAAAATTTTGTTCAAACCATTACGAAAACTAAACAGGGCATAACTACCACCAGTCCCCGTTTATATTGGGCGCAAACCACTCATTTGGAAGATATCACCGATCTGCATCCACTCTGAAAATTTGAGCAGCGTCTTTTCCTACATTTTCGAGAAACAGCTCATGGAGTGTACCATGGTTCAAACGCAAAATTTTGATATGCGAGTCGCATAGATCGGTAGAGCACGAAAAATAACTAGGGGTCAATCAGGTGTTTATTTTCCTTCAAAATTGGTTTGAGCATAGATATAGCCGGTTGAAGTTGAGTACCCCAGGATCCACACCGGTCCCCGGAGCCCCGGAATGATTTCTACCATTTGACACTTTGAGGGTGGGTTAGGCACGACAAAAGGTGCCCAAACCCATAAAGATCTCAAGTTCAAGTTTTTCGCCAATTCCCAAGAATAGTCATTTTAGCTCGATTCTTACCTGAAAGGCGTGATATTCTTCAAAACAATTTTTTCTAAATATTTTTTCAACTATTTTCTTCGATTTTTTTCTCTCTTGTTTAAAATAATCATTTAAGGTCCCCCTGGGCTACCTGGTATGCAAGGATTCGAAGGTCAGCCCGGTAACCAGGGAGAGCAGGGACCTCGTGGAGAGCCTGGAGCAGATGGACAGACTGGATACGGAGGACCTCCCGGAGACGTTGGAAAGCCCGGTCTCTCTGGCCAGGACGGTATGCCTGGAAAGCCCGGAGCCGACACTGTCACCGGAAAGGGAGCTCCTGGATTCCCCGGAAGACCCGGTATGCCCGGACCCATCGGAGAGCCTGGTATGGATGCCGAAGACGGAATTCCCGGCCCCCAGGGACCTCCCGGACCTCAGGGCAAGCCTGGAAAGCAGGGATTCAATGGACTCGATGGTGGACCCGGTCTTCCCGGAGACATTGGAGCACTCGGAGACGATGCCAACTACTGTCCCTGCCCCGAGAGACGTCGTGTCTAAGGAGGACGAAGGATCGCGAGAGATTCTATTCTCTCTGCGGCTTATCCCCTTTAACTTATTCATGCAGTCTATCGATAAATTATTACAAGCTGCAACCAATGTTTCATTACACGAAATACCATCTATCCAACAAAAAATCATCATAAAATTTTACCTTCGACAATGGCCTGATCTTCAACTTGAAACAAACTCTTCATACTTAGGCACTGATCTTTGATCTTCCAAGTATTCATACAAGACTTCTCTTCTTGGAATGACATTGCATTAGAATATCAGAGTAATTCGAGTTCCATTAACTCATGATTTCTCACACTCTCGCACAACCAGAGTACCCAAAACACTTGATTCTTCTTATTGGAATTCCGGTATCACTCCATCAAGGGAACCCTATGCACGACCAGAGAATGTAAAATGATGATCTTGCAATACATTACTTCAGTCGGAAGTCTTCCTATTACCATATCAGAAAGTTTTCCAATTGTTCTTTCATTACCCTCTATTCTGCCCAAAATCAGTTCACGATTTTAGATAATAACGAATTTGTGTTGAACCACAGTGTACCTCCAATATCTTTATCTAATGTATAAATATGAACATTTCATAAATTATTAAACAAATCTCGTATATACCAATATGTGTATAGATGCTCTCGTACCTTATGAAAGAATTCTTGAATAGAATCCATTCTATCAGGCGATTTGGGGGGAGGGGATGGGGGACTTATGTATGTGGAGGGGGAAGGGGACAAACAATGGAAAGAGGAACAAATCTGAAAAGTGCAAAGTACTGTAAACCTACTTTCCCTTTTCGATTCACATTCAACTTACACCAGTGTAAACAACTCTACAAATTACTCTTGTACTTATCACAAATAAAAACGATCAAACTTAGGCTTCAATATGTATTTCTTACGAATTTTGTATGTCTGTGAATACGTGCATCTTTTCGATTTTCTAATAGCATATTGCAGAAGGTAGACGAGCAAAAGGGGCGAGGTGAAATAAATAAGGCCGTGAAGTACAAAATGAGGAAAGAATCAAATATCCGACTGTGGTCAGTCTCACAAGTATCAAACGAATAATAGAGGCACTTCAATCAAAGGTTATCACATCGTAATTGAGGGAGTAGTTAGCCAAGCCCATCCCTAATCATACCTCGAGTATCTTCTACTCAAAGATAGAAAGTTGAAGATTAGACCCATTCTTCTTCGGTGCACCATTCTTCTTCTCGCCTCCCTTAGGCCCCTTGGGCTTATTGGGACGACGAATCACCTCTGATCCTCCCGATACTCCCATAAGAATCTCCGTGTTGATTCCAGATTTAGCGAGACTCTCTTGCACCTACAAGAATAATGTATAAACATTGAGAATTTAAATCAACAATGATTCCCCCTCCCTTCCATTGCTTCCAAACAACTGCTCAATGACTCACAAAACAAATATGGGATGCTAATGTAAACGGACCTGTTTCTGGATAGCAGCCAGCTGATCAGCACTGAATCCATCTGAGGATGCCACCTGGATGGGTCCAGATCCACCAGAGACAGGTTTGGCAACCTTCTCAGGGGGAACGGGACTGCCCTGTCCAAGGCCAGAGTCATCTCCCACTGATGACACGAGAGAGGAACGAGATCCAGAGTGTTTCATGGGAGGAGGGGAGATAGGGGAAGCAGATACTCCTGATGAGGGAGCAGTGGGAAGAACACCCGTTGAGAAGACTGCAATATTATCATTTATATCTCTAGAAAAAATGAACTCAAAAAAGCACAATGTGCACAATATGCAAACAACAATTAAGCAGAACTAACCTCGACCGAAAGAGGAAATCTGGTTGACAATGCTAGTCATATCGTACGAGAAGACATTCGAAGTGAGAAGATCCTCCTGCTGCTTAGTAATCGCCTTCAGTTCCACACCAACATCCTTGCCCGTCTAAATAACAAAATTAAATGAAATATTGCAATCAGTAGTTCAGCAAACAGGGCCATTCAATTGATAAGGCATTTTATTGGAGACATCGGAACTTTGATCGAGTAATTAGTAATTCAAAAACTCACAGCTGCCTTTGATCTGAGATTCTCGATCGTCTGGCCGTGATTAGCGAATAGTCT
The DNA here is from genome assembly GCA_900490705.1 of Pristionchus arcanus. NCBI lineage: Eukaryota > Metazoa > Nematoda > Chromadorea > Rhabditida > Neodiplogasteridae > Pristionchus > Pristionchus arcanus. Next base: position 730,047 of record LS484858.1, on the reverse strand, counting down.
GGAAGAGGCAGCCTCCTGTCTGGCCAATTCCGCCAGAAGAATCTTCTCTCGCTCCTCGACCACTTCACGGAGAGACTACAGAATTAAAAAGTCACTTTCGATTCCACTAATCCGGAAATTACCTTCATCGTGGCGATAATGTCCTTCTTTCCGGCCGAGCATTCCTTCTGCCACTGAGTAGCAGCCTGTGCTAGCCTTGTGACTGCCTCATCCACCGAAGAAACGTCAACCTCTTAAAATAAATATTTAATTACAACTCGAACAGTAAACATTTATGATACAAATAAATACACTTACTCTTCTTTTCGGCTCCATTCACTCCATTAGCAGCAGGGGCTTTCTTGACTTGAGACGTCAGAGGTACAGATGGTGCGATGTGAGTAGATGCAACCACGGGAGCTACAGGCTTGGCTGAAATATACAGTAATCGATATGTCCATGCCCATCAACAGGAAAGGAATTTACAGATAAGATCTAAAATATGACCGGCAGGGGCTGCGGATTGGGGAATCTCAGCGGGCTTCTTCGAATTGGAAGATTTCTTCTTGTTTTTGCTCGAAGATCCACCAGCACACTCCCACTCATCGAGAGCACCTCCTGTAAATATGATAGTTGATTAAATGAGTTGTTGAAGTGTTACCTTCAGTGAGAGCAGCAATTGTGCGTTCCACATCTAGGTCATGAGAGTGAAGAGCGAGGATGATATCGTTCTTGCTCACGTTGGTGATCACTTCACGGACCTTAGCAACCTTCGCAGCCATCGCTTTGTCAACGTTATCCTTTGCCATTTCGATCGAGTCCCTGAAAAGGAGGAGTTTCGAGGATTGTATCGGCCGTTAAACTTTATTATAGATAGTTTAAGGAAAAGAGGAATAAGATATAGCGTTTCAATAGCAATAATAGAAAAAAACTAAGAATTCAAAGAGGGGATAGAGAGAATAAAGGCTCGCATAAGGGTAGGTCACAACGAAATGGGCTCAAAAAAGGGGGATAGCACATTCCAAAGGTTCTCAGGCAAACGTATTAGAAACCGCAACAATGTGAACTAACACAATTCATAAAGAATCACATCGAAATTGATTGAATTCGAGACATTTGGAGGCGATCAAGTAATCAGTCCAAGGTCGCAGTCGAGAGTTGGATGCAACCGCGACGCATTCCAAAAGCGTCGCGGCAAGGGGGGAGAAGAGAAATCCTAATTGTGGAGTACTGTACAACAGAAAGTCTCGTCCAATTCTCTCTATGATTATTATTTTATTCATTGTTTTACATAATTAAGCACCTGCGTCATGAATAAACACTATTTTAATAATAGAAAAACGAAAAAAACACTGGAGCTGCGAATTTATTTTACGCAGTATATTTACGCAACACAAGTGTATCGAATTTTGGCCCTATATTTTGCGATTTTCATTCAACTTTCTCCTATTCTTGCCTAGCTCGCGAAAGATTTCATCCCTTTATGATAATATTAGAGTAAATAACCGTGTTAGTCGAAAAAAGTCGGAATGAATAGGTCTCGCACGGAATAGCCGGAATGGCGCTGCGTATCAGCGCAATTGGCCTAAAACATTTTCCTTTTCGCTTTTCTCCTTCAAGATTTCTCTTTTTGCTCCCTTCGTTTGTTCCTGGTATTATATCTTGTTCTATTTTATTCTATTATTTTCAGGGGTAAACATGACGAGCAGCAAGATCTCTCGCGATTTCTTGAATGAGACGATCGCCGAGATCATCAAGGGATCTCAGGAGAAGAAGCGCAAGTTCCGCGAGACTGTTGAGCTCCAGATCGGTCTCAAGAACTACGATCCCCAAAAGGACAAGCGTTTCAGCGGATCCGTCAGGTGAATGAGAATGCCCAGGTAGTCGTGCGTGCACGCTCTACTGCGGGAAGCCGGCATCTGCGAAAGCAGTACGGCGAGCCCTTACCCAGGGTTTCTTTAATTTGGGGAGGTATTTTTTACCGAAAAAATTGTATGCCGCCTTGCTAAAAATGTGAGGATTTGTTCATAATTAGTGTGGCGTCCAGCTCAACTCTTGTTTCCTGACTTTCAATGTTTATTTTCAGACTGAAGAACATCCCCAAGCCCCACATGAAGGTGTGCGTGCTCGGAGATCAGCAGCATTGCGATGAGGCTAACGCCAACAACCTCCCCTGCATGAACGCTGATGACCTCAAGAAGCTGAACAAGAACAAGAAGCTCATCAAGAAGCTCGCCAAGAGCTACGATGCCTTCCTCGCTTCCGAGTCGCTCATCAAGCAGATCCCCCGTATCCTCGGTCCTGGACTTAACAAGGCCGGAAAGTTCCCTTCCGTCGTGTCTCACGCTGATTCGCTCAACGCCAAGGTTGACGAAATCAAGGCCACCATCAAGTTCCAGATGAAGAAGGTGATTATTTGTATAGCCATTTTTTAACAACCATTTTCCATTTCCCGATTTCAAATATCATTGATTGTAATTCCAGGTGCTCTGCCTTTCCGTCGCTATCGGACACGTTGAGATGTCTCAGGAAGAGCTCGTCGCTAACGCTTCGCTCGCTATCAACTTCCTCATCTCTCTGCTCAAGAAGAACTGGCAGAATGTCCGCTCGCTCACCGTCAAGTCGACTATGGGCAAGCCTCAGCGTCTGTATTAATCGGTCGTTGTTTGTTATCGGTGTTACCGACTTTGTGTAACGATAAATTGTTGCTTACACTTATTTATGTTCCCACGTTGTTGGTCGCATTTCCATATTTAATATTTATGAGACACTGTATCGGGGTGAAGAATATAAATTCCTTAGCGCGATGTCTGTTCGTACTGAGAAGGTCGATGAGACGGTGAAGGGAAGTCATACTCCTAGCCATGAGTTGAACCAGCTAGTTGTGATAATCGGATCGAGAGCTCGTTCGGCAAGTATTAACTCATGTTCTCATGAAATGATCTACTTTTAGCTGGCAAAGTTGTTTACTAAAATTATCGGCAGAGGCAGCCAGGATCACATGCTTAATCTTCGTACGAAGTATGCAATGAGTGTTGAAATGAAGAAGCAGATTGTTGTTTAGGTATTATGGAACTTCCGTTACGCCTCAGACCTTCACCACTCTTGGTCAATTCACTACTTGGAAGACTAAAACACAGAATCCTGAGGATGTTTTCATCGGAGCTCTTTTCGTCGTGTAAGTACATACTTTTTTTTGTTTGTAGTTTAACACTCCCTTTCTCATCAACGTTGCTACAAGACATTCAGCTGTGATAATTATTTAAGTATCATGTGAATATGTCATTATTTCAATTTTAGTATCGAAAACGAGCATGATCAGCTTCTCAATGAATTGTATGCTTACATGCAGTCCGCCGAGGATGTTTCGTATCAGGTGCGTTTGTGCGTTCTCGAGTGCAGCTAGAAATCATGGTCTTACACGTGCCCATAACCTTGTAGTCATATTATATAATTCCAGTCGAAGGCTTTCGTAATGGAGAGATATGACGACATGAATCCACCCCATGACGAGAAGTGCCAAGAGTGGTGCAATCGTAACGGATTCGAATTGGTGTACTTGAAGAACAGCGAAGTAATAATGATGAAATATCTCTGTCGGAATGTACATATGTCAGTTGCACGATATTCATTTAAGGAAGCTGTGCGCGAAGCTGTTGAGAATAACGAGAAGTTGGGAGAAGCGAGATTGGAGGAATTGTTGCATATTGTTGATTGGCCTCTCAAGAAGATTGAAACAACCAAATGCACCGGCCATCTCGTGGTATCATGATTATTATAATTGTAACAACGATAAATTAATTCGGATGCTTGCACAAATGTGTGTTCTACTATTTCAGATGGATCAAGTTATTGCCGCTCTGAATAAGATGTCGGATAGCGAGGATGATGATGATCCTAATATGAATGAGCAAGACATGGGTGAGTATAACAACTTTCATATTTAAAAACGATATAAATCATCTTGATGCAGCCGCCATTCTGGAAATATTTGGGAGGAATAAAGTGAATGGACAACCATCGAGTGGAAAGGGACGAGTAGCTGAAGCGAGTGTCGATGTGAATGTTGCATTGAAGGGGGGAGTCATCTCTTCGGTTCGTTATGAGGACATGAGGAGGTGTATGAATGATTATATCGAATGCAGGTCTCTGTGAACGACGGTGCTGAGGGAGGGAAGAAGGGCAAGAAGGGAAAGGGAAAGAACAGCAAGAAGGATGTAGAAAGTGCTGCCAATAAGCAAGGTTGGTCCGAATGAGAGAGAGATCAGAAGACAACCAGTAATACTTTATTAGTTGTGAGTGACGATACTTTGCAGCGAAGGCAGGTGGAAGTAATCGTTCGACCGGGGAAACACAGTATACCTTCCCCCTCCAATCTATGCCATCTGCCCAACCGTTGGTATGTATTCACTACCCATCTTCATTTTTATCACTTCTCTTTCAAGCCGGCTCGTAGTTACTGCAATATTAAAGTTGATACTAATTTAGACAGGTTACAGATGAACTCATCAGCGGAAGAGTCTCCCACAGCCACAATTGTAAGTTTGTTTTATAGTCTTATCATTTTTCTAACGATGATGATTAGTTGCGGATCTATACATAATGGGGCTTGTAGGTGAAAATGGAAGATGATACAGAGGAGGATGGAGAGGATTGTCTCTCCATTAACGGGGAGATCAAGGAAGAACCCGATCTTGCCAAATTGATCAATTGTGCCAAAGAGGTGGGATATGGATGGATGCTATGGGTGTGCTGTGATTGTCTCTTCACTCACTTCTTCCTCTCTCTCTCTCACTGCACTCATCGATGGATTCTCTCCATCACTCACATGCTTGATTATCCCAGCATGCATCTATTTGGGTTTGGTGGTAGTAGTGAATGACTGGCTGGCCTCATGCTTGTGATAGAGACAATGGTCCCGACTCGATTCAATATATATTACTTGCAGATAAGATGTCTGAGTAAGCTGAATGGAGTGGATGACGATACAATGAGAAAAGGAACGGCGATCGGATATATGAAAGATGTATTGGGAGAAGGATTGATGGAGATGGTCAATGAGATAGAAAGGCAGAAGAAAGAAGGCACTTATGTTGAGACTGAGGATAGTGACTAGTAATCTCTCTTTCTCTCCATCTCCCTGTAATATGCATCTCTTCATATACTCATTATGTCTTTCTCATTTTCATGGTATCTCCTTCGTGCGTGTCCGTTTCTGTAAAGAAAATTTTTTTTGTCATTGTTTTTTTTAATTATCAGTAGTTTCATAATTTCCATATTCTACTATTTCATGCTCATTCAATCAAGTGCTACATTGTTTTGATTCGTAACCTTATTGATATTTCAAGCATTTCATTTATAAGTTGTACGCCTCCGGGTTATTTTTTTATCTCAGCTTATTTTTACCCTCTAGTTTTACGAGCCGTAGATCTTATACTCCGTGAAGATGATGATGTTGTAATTAAACAAGTATTATTATTGAGTTGTGGAGATTGGCATGTATAAAATGCAATTTCGCAAACCATGACTTCATTAGATGCGATAGATACGTCAAGAGTTGCATGTCTCTTGGCGTATCTTTCATATGAGATCTTAGTTGTCAACCGAAAGAGTTGACGAACTACCTCATTCAAACTTAATGGGAGTCGTAGATTGATGAGGGATATGAATGGTATGAATGAGTAGATAGAGAAGAGCGGGTCCACTATAGGGAATAGTCATAATGCTCTTCTCTATCTCTGCAAGGAAAGACTATTATTCTCTATTGGTCTTTCTATCTTGGAACTAGAGTGAATGGAGATGGAAGAGAGTAGTCTCTTGTGATCTCCTCCATGAAGATAGAAGGAGAGAAGCAAACATGAGAAGAAGGCTCCATTACACCCTTGGAGTGCACTCATTGGAGCAGTGATAGTGGGTGGTAATGAGATTGACCTATTGGACACGGTCAGAGTGATACGACGGATGAAGAGAGAGAAGGTGGATGGTACTCATCTACTAAATGAGTGGATGGTGCTAGTTGTCTCTAGATGACACATCGATTCTCCCTCTGTCTCTTCCCTTCTCTTCTCTCTTCGTCTCTCCATTCCTTTCCCTTCTTTCTCCTGTTCTCCATCTTCCTTAGTCCTCCCATTTCTTTACTTAGTCCTTTCAATTTCTTCCTTCTGCATTTCCTTCCATTTACCTAGTCTGTCTCGTGGAATGGTAATGTTCCCGTAGAGGAGAGATGAATGACTAGGATGCCTTCTATTCCTTTTCCTCCTCTCCCTTCGAATCATTAACAAGTGTGGGAACAGAGTGAGAGAGTGAGAGAGAAAGAGAGAGAGAGAGAGAGGAGGAGGCTAGTCACAGGTTGGCACTTCTACTTTCTCTTTCAACCCCGTCCCCTTCTTCTCTCTGTTGATAGACCCTTGCACATGAATTCATTTGATGAGCTTGTAAGCATTCACTCGACTTCCTTTTAGTAATCTTACTCCTTTATTTCGTAATTGTTAATGATGACTATGGAGAGAGAGAGAGAGAGAGGTGTACGTGTGTTTCCACTCCATCTCACATGATGGTTAGAAAGAGGGAGGGTTTTCTCACTGAGTCCATTCGTATCTTTCTCTCTCTCTCTCTCTCCTCTCTCTCTCCCTTCATCCTACTCATCTTTCACCGTCTTCATCCTTATTGCATGTCTATTCTAGATTGAGATTGGGACAAGTCTATTAGACAGCTGCCATCTCAAGGTTGAGAATGGAAAGGAGACAACTGAAATTGATTTCCCCTCCCTCCTCATCGTAGACAGTTCCCTCTACGAACTCCTCATTCTGTGCATTCAGTGCCCTCTCCATCCCATCCTTCCCTTCCCCCCTCTCTCACTTGGTTTGTCTCCTCCTCCTCTCGTCTCATTGTGTTCCTCCCCAATGTTGTACTCGAAGGAAGGAGGGAAGGAGAGGGAGAGAGGGAAGGAGAGGGAGAGGGAGAGGGGGATGGAGGTAAGTGGAGATGGCAAGGATGATCAGCTGTGAATCCCCTCCCCTCTCTTCCATCTCCTCTTTCTATCTCTATTTTATATCTATGCTCACTTCTACCCCCCCCCCCTTCTCTCTCCATCTCTTCTCTCTATCTTCCTCCTCTTCTACTGCATCACACGGCACACACAAGTATGTGTAGTACCCCTTCCTCTCTTCCCTTCCCTTCTATCTCTCTCTCTCTCTCTCTTCTCTCCGTCCCTTCCATCTCCATCCCCGTCTATCGATTGACTATTTTTGCCTCTGCTCTGCACTGTTTTTCGTTTACTTCTCCATAGTATCTTCAATCGTAGCGAGAGGGATGGGAAGCAGGCAGTTTTGTGTGAGTGAGACTGGATCGTGTTAGGGAGTGCATAAGGAGGTAAGGGAAGGGAGAGGGAGGGGAGGAGGAGAAATGGGAGGGGAATCGTGCCCATTGGGTGTTCCCTTCCCTTGTCAGCTCAATCTCGTCGTCATTTGAAGGAAGAGAGAGAGAGAGAGAGAGAGAGACAGTGCTCTTGATTGACAAGGGAGAGAGAGAGGAAGAGAGGGGGCACAGTGTTCATTTCGATTCCCTCTTCCCGACCTCTCTTTCTTTTCCCTTTTCTCATCTTTCTCCAATCGCTCCCTATTCCCCCATTGCACAGTTTCTTGTTTGATTCTTTATTCGATGCACGGTTCAATCTCTCTTTTCATTCTCCAATCTTGTCTTTCTCTCTTATTTTCCATTCTTTTCATCTTCACCATTCCCATCATTTGATCACTACTGCGTGTTCTTCCACGTGCCGACCTCTTCTCTCCCTTCCCCTTCCCTTCCCCTTCTCTGATTCAATTGATACCCCCTCTCCCCTCTCCTCTCCTATTCATCTCTCTCATTTCAGTTCATAGCCCTTTCGGAGTGGTCGTCCCCCCTTTGAGAGGGTCGATCCATCCCTTCTCTTCTCTCTCATTCATCCTCTCTCTCCACTAATCAATAATGGGAGCTCGTCAATCGATGGATGAACGACCTCGGTCGAATTCAGTGGATACGGCATCGTCCAATGGAGGAATGGCTGGATTGGGAGGTGCGAGATTGGGAGAACCAAGAGGAGCAAGTCGATCGGTGAGCAGAATTCAAATTCCCCTCCCGAAAGGAAATATCCGTACCACATTTTAGGCCAATTTTAACAAAAAAATTGACACAAGCATACCCCAAATCGACAAAATCAGGGACGAATACCCTAAACTTAACCTAAAAAAACGTAACCATAAGCCCAAAAATCTGCAAAATTCGGAAATGCACTTCACATTTTGAGTTTCATGGCATGGGTATTTGACCCCTGGCAGAGGTAGAGATACCGTTATAATAATGCTCACCACTCTTGAATAGTACCCCCAATGGAAGGAGATGATGGGAGTATTGATTGGCTTGTTATCGAGTACGAAAAACAGTTTAGAAAGGGGCTGATGTGAGAGAGGGAACGGAGTGATTCATTAGCTGCAGTTTATGTAGGTGATGGAATAGAGGAAGTGAAACGAGAATAGAGGAACGAAAGGGGGGTGGATTCCTCCTGTTCATCTATCCATCATCAATCTATTTCTATCTCATTGGAGGTTCTCTCAACGACGGATATCGTGCACGCGATGAGAAGAGCAGAAGAAGCAATGAGGGGTGAGAAGAGGGATTGAGGGAGAATTATCATTGTTAAATATAAATGAAATAATGATAGTGAAATTGAAATAAAGTTCTGTACAATTGTAGAGAAGTTTCTGATAGTGAAATTGATTCTGATCTTGAAAAATTGTCGAATGAGTTGAAGTAATGTAGGTCGATTGAAATCCGAGATGAGATGGAGTGAATGAGAGTGATTAGTTAATCTCCACTGCAGGTTCAGACGATGATGATGATTCTCAGCCTGGACCCAGTCGACCGCCAATCTATCCGAGAGATGGACACAGGTTAGATTGTGATTTATTTTGATTTTTCTTTTGGAATCACCATGAAAAGTAAACTTGAAAAATTATACTCTGCATAAAAATTGTTTTGTCCTCTTGACATTTGGATTTGGAGAGCTCGTGGAGGGAGGAATAAATATTTTTTTTGGAAGAATAGTACGTGTAGGATTCGTGAGAAAAAAATGAATGGTGAAAGCGGGGCATTTGTTTCATTGGTGGGTGTGTGGATGAAGGAGAGAGTGGAAGATGTTGCCTAGCGGAGTGTTGACTTGAGAATAGAGGAGAGAAATGGACAGGAGGAGGAAAGGGATGAAGGGATGAAGGGACGAAGGAAGGAAGGTAGAGGGAAGATGGGGGTGTTTATCTCACTTCCACTGCTTTTCTGCCCCCTCTGTCGTCTGATGATGAAAAAGAGAGAAAAGGACACGAGGGCGACAGTCGATTGGAAAGAATGATAGGAGGATTAGATTGAGAGAGGAGAGAAGAAATGATGGTGCGAGGGAATGAATTGGGGGAAAAGTTAAATCGAGATAAAAAAATTTCTCTAAAACGTGTTGTTAACTTAGGAAAATGAATGTGGGTATTGATCAACTTTCAAAAAAATGTAGTAGGTGGATGAAGAGTAGAGTATAATTAGATGAATGTGCAAGACAAGCAATTACTAAAATGTGTCCATTTCAGTCGTCGTTCTCATCCTTCTTCGTCTTCTTCTCAACAGAGACGACAATTGAGACAACATATGAGAAGATCATTCTTCATGCTAGGTACGTTATCACTATTCTATACTTATATTGATTTGGGAGTTATATCAATTGATTGTACGTATCCGTTGATTCGGGTCGGACGGAAACTATGAATCATTACCAATCAGTGTCAAGTTTTTACATTATCAATGATTGAAAGGAATTGGTGACTAATTTGGGAGCAATGCATTTCTCGTTTCATCTCGATAGATTATCCGCGTGTGGGAAAATGAAATTGAAGCTGGTCATAAAAACTATTTTGTTTCTCTGCGATTCTGGTGGGAGATTAAAGATTAATGATTTCCTTTTTTACTGCGTTTCTCTTTTGCTGCTGTTGCATCAAAGTTTAATTATGATAGCTTGGTCAATTTGATTTGTAAGGGAGAAGGAGAAGGGGGAGATCAAAATGAATGACGTCTATTCTTGGAAGGGAAACAGCAAATTGTATATGATATTGCAGCTGCGAATTTATACTCTTATTCTGAAGGACACGACATATTGTAGTTGTTACTCTGGTGCGGGGGTGGAATGGGATTTTTAGCCTAGCTAATGCTACTATTTGATTTTAAAATGCTTATATTCAGTGTTTTTTGCTTAGTTTTTACTAGAGCTCGAGAAATGATACCGCCGTCTCTTCATTTCACATGCTCTCTCGCTTCTCTGACCGGTGAGAGAGTGTGCGAAATGAAGAGACGGCGGCTCATTTCTCGAGGTCTAGTTTTTACTACCAAAAAATCGAAACCCACATCAAAAATTCGCATGGTATGAGTTCCATACCATCAAAAAATGCTACCCCTTTCAACTGCGATTATATCCACCTCTGAACACTTTCTATTAATTTTGCTCACAGGCTAGAGTATTATAAATATTATAAATATTCTAGTATGTCACAATTGTGATCTTATTATCATCTTTTTTTTTGTTTTAAATTGTTGAATTTTTAGACGAGAAAAATTCTATCGAAAGTTTCTATCAATGAAAATATATCGGCAAAATGACAATAAAAAAAATTTGCAAAAGTATGCCACGGACGGGATTCGAACCCGCGAGGAGTTACCTCCATGTGATCATAAGTCACACGCCTTAACCACTCGGCCACCATGGCTTGTTATCTTAAAATAGCCAACCTTTGATCGCTTCTGCGGATTTGCATAAAGCATGTGCGTCTGATCACGCCTTAATTTTTCATGTGATTTTTTTTTAAATCTGTATTTTTGAATACGAATTAATCATTGATGATGATTATAGGTCAATAAGATAACAAGTTGTATTATGAAAATGAAATGAAATGAAATACCCGCGATATTTAACATAATTGTCTGAGGATACTGCTCATCACTGTTTATATTATAGATCTCGATTGTCCCATCTGCAAGAAACGAGTTCCCTCTGATGAAGCTGACGTCCATCTTGTGATGTGTCTCACTCGACCAAAGATTACTTACAATGGTGAGAACTTACTTTCCAAAGATATAACCTGCAGAAAAAAAAACATATATTGACCAGATCGTTACCTCCTCTTTATCTCACTTGAATATCTGTAGTTATCTCGTGTGTTACTCTTCCGTTTTTTTCCCATTCTAACAGCGTAATGACCGCCCACGTGATGGCTATTTCGATGCGTGTATGTTCAAACAGTTGGATCAGGGGAAATGAATTAGAAAAAATCTAGTTCGGAAATAGAGATGACTGGCTTTGAGAATGCGATAAGTTCCCGAAATACCTTGAAGTTCACATGTTTTTGAGCTTTCTAATTAGCTGGAATGTGTTTTCAGAAGACATATTGTCTGAGACGAAGGGCGAATGTTCCATCTGTCTGGAGGATATGGAGAGTGGATCGACCATTGCACGACTCCCTTGTCTATGCATCTATCATAAGGAGTAGGTTGAAATTGATATCATTTGAATCATTCCGATAGATGAAAAATATAGAAAGTCGCCGTTGAGATGATTTTTATAATGAAAATCGATTTTTTTGTGGAAAAATCAAATAATTTGAGTTTCTTTTTCAATGAGATGCTTTTTTTGAGATAGCTTCTCAATCACACGTCTGAATGTCGTTATTTCATATTTTACTTTCAGTTGCATCGACGATTGGTTCAAACGGAAGAATTGTTGTCCCGAACATCCGGGTGACGATTGAGATCCCTCTCCCTTCCCGTAGTGTCTCACCAGTTACCGTATGACTCGCCCCATCCCTTATTACCGTATCCATGTATGATTGACACAACGAGTACGCTCTTCTCCCATCTTATGGTGTGGTGTCACTTGGTGCATCCAACGGGTCGACTATTGGTAGTCGTCGCCCATCCCTTCTCTTCTTCCTTTCCATTTCTACTACGAGTCCCATCCAATCAATCTAATCGATAATCTATCATATGATCGTTGCCCCATTGCACTACTCGAGTTCCTTCTCCTCTTTTCCTTCTTCTCTTCATCAAATGATCCTGTAAATTCCTGGTCTAAGACCCTTCTATCTCATACTGTTTCCTTCTACTGGTTAATCAACATCACTCCGTTGCCTCTCATATTTCTCTCCCCTTTCCCTTCAATCGATCGATTCTTATTTTCCCTTCCTACGGTATCCACTATTGTTGTGTAGATCAATGCAGATTGATCACTCGCATATTTGTGCATAAAAATAATTGAAACTAATGGATGAATGAAGTGACAGGGATACACGAAGAACGTCAAGATAAGATCAGGGTGGGGAAGATCATCTTATGGTTGGAGAGAATACACTTCCTATTTGGCATACCCTTGTACGCATAACACGGATTTTCTGTAAGAACCTAGGAATGCCTTCCACTAGAAAATAGTTTATTATCCAATTTCGATGAACAGGAGACTCGTGATAAGAATGAGGGGGAAGCGTGGGCCTAGTTGATGACGTAGTGTGATCATTCAGAGTCTCATCTCACTTCTCACCCTCTATTAGTCTATCCTCTTACCGTATCCTTCCCTTCTCATCATCCTAAAGTGTGGTTGTCCTTCTATCATCAACTGACGTCCATTTGTATCTGTATACCCATTGACTTACCTTCTCCTCCCTCTCCCTCTCCTCCTTCCCTTCATCCGTTCTCAATGGAGACTCAGTGTCTTCTCAACTGTCTACGTGCACCCATTCCCTATTGCTGCATCCTTTCACTCAACGAAAATGCTCTGCAATGCTTGACTCAACCTTCCCAACTATTTATTCTGAAGCACACACCTTTCACCGTTCTCAGTTGTTGCACTAATTCCTTTCTCAACCTTTTCAATTGCATCTGTAGGTCGTATTCTGTAAAGAGCAGAACGTGATTTCATAACATACATTTCGAAAGAATGTTTGATTGATTCTGGGAATCTTTCAGAAACATTTCCGCACATTATTGTTTTTATTCGTGGAATGTTTTTTCAGATGAAGGATCCATCTTCTTCACAATGTTTCAGAGAAGTAAAAGAAGGTGTTAATATGCTCTTTCAGACCCCTTCGACCCCTCTCCCTCCCCCCCTTTCTCTTCTCCATGAGTGATAATCCCATTCGACTAGCCTTCCATCGGGCATTCTATGAACAACTTGATGCGTATGTTCATTTATTATCACTTAAAGGAGATGTACGAGAAAAAAATTAAACGAGTGAGAGATCATTAAAAAAGATGAGAGTGCGTACATCATTTGTCCTGCTCGATTCTCGCTCGATTCCTCAGTGTCTTCCTTCAATCAGATTTTCATATCCGAAATCTGCGAAGAATTCATAATTTCTACGTCCATGAACGCCAAAATTTATAACAATGTGTTCGTAAAAGACCAACACATAAGCTTCTCTTCCAAAAAGCCCGCAACAAAATGGGTAATTAGCCCACTTATCATTAGTTGTCTCCTAATCCTCGAGGACTCTTCATTGAATTCTCCCCATTCATCAAGAGTAGGACTCGACTAGTAAATCATCAAACATATCTAGTTCTCTTTCCTTCTCGCAACATTTTCCTTCTATAAACTGAATGAAGTTGTTAACGATCTTCAGTTCGTTTTAATGGGAAAAACGAACGATGATTGTCTCCTTTTCTCTTTAACTCCACCCAAAAAGAACCAAGAGATGATTCACTCCACTTTTTTCCTAATCTCATTATCTAAATCCTCTCAGAAAAAAGGGTTTGAACTTTCAGCGATCGGCATTCTGCTATAGTTCTGTAATAAGATGAGTAATGAGAGAATCTCGAAAGATCTCTAATCTCATTCTAATCAATTCATCAATTGATAATCTCTCGTGTCCTTCCCATTCTCTTTTCTTTTCTTCTCAATCGAGAGATCTAATCCCTCAATCAAGATTATCCTCCCCTATTTTATTGATTTTCTCACTGATTTACTGATCTCTTTCATCTAATCAAGGAAGTTTGACACCAACTATTCACTTACCTTTTTCTACCCATTCCCATACCCGTTCTCCATCATTTTTCACGAGTAAGTGACTCATTTAAAGTGTCAAGTCGCATTTGTGTCTCAATTACTTATCATTGAACGCACAAACTCTCAGTTTTCGTAACCAGTCGATCTCCCTTCTCAAACAAGTTTAGAAGCTGCTAGTTCTCATAACTTGTGCAATGAGAGAAAGAAACTGAACGGTCTCAGATAGAAAAAGAGAGAGAAAAGTGAAACAATTGGTAAGATCTGTCTGAGAACGAAGAGTCTCTTTGTATTGTGACTAATAATGAACTGATTAGAAAGAGAGAAACAATTGCGAAATGAGTTGTTTTCAGTATTGCAACAGAGGGAATTATGCCATCCAAAGGGAGTTCGCTCTCCAAATTACTCTGCTCATGCTATGCTGATAAGGTTTAGTTTATGCATTCAATTAAAATCTGAAGTGATCGTTTGAGCTGGGAGCTTGAGATTCCATGAGTGGATCATCATTTCGAAATTGATGAATTTTGAAGAAATCTCTTTCAGTCATACGGGAGTGACACAGAGACGAAGGAGTATCATTATACTTCTGCTGCTGAAGAAACGAAGAAGGAAGAGAAAAGAGAAGAGAAGAAGGAAGAAATAGTGACCATTGAGGAAGTTGAAGAAGAAGAAGAGAGAAGGGAAGACAATGTGAAGGTGGAGGTTAGTCATCAATTACCATATCATTCACTATAGTTTCCATCGTCTATAATTGCAATGGAATTATAACCTGAAGCGTGTCTCCTTCCTTCCTTCATTCATTCAATACAGTCTGCCTCTTTCATCAGTATCTTCTTCATCTGAACTCAATCTTCCCTCTCGTTTCTTATAACAAATCAAACAGTCGTTGAGATGACCTTCCATCTCTCTTCATATTTGACTTCTCCCTTTCATCTTTCGGTTTGCGCATCTCTTTTTTAGTCAGTTCAGACAGTTGAAAGAAGGGCGGAATTATTGTTTCTTTCACTCAAAACATCGCTCTTGTCTGCCCTTTTTCACCTCAATTTCACCTCGATTTCCCGTTCAATTTCTCGAGCCATTCAATAGAATGAGTAAGTGGGGAGAACGCCCATTTGAATTGAAGGAAAGAAACAAAAGGGAGGAAGAATCTAAGAACAATTGGAAGAAAAGGGAGAAATATCGAATATCTCGACCTATCTTCTAATCCGATTTTCTCTCCTTTTTCCTCTTCGTTCCTCATCAATTAATGAGCACGTCAATGTGATCGATAGACCTTGGAATTGACTGTAATTGTGTAATGAACTCTTCTCTCGATCAGCTGTATCATTTACTCCATTCATTACCCATACTCCCTCCTTCCTCCCTCCCCCTTCCCCTCCCCCTCTTCATCGATTCTAAACTATTCTCATTATCTCTGTTAATCTCTCTCCTTCATATCAATCCGGTTATCACTTTCTTTCTCCTTCTTGGGCATAATCATCTGTCGATTCGGCTTTCTTCAATGCTTCAAGAGGAAATTTCTCTGTTTTGTCTCCAAAAATAGCCAAAATACAAGTTTTTGCTGCACGGACGTTGCTAGTTTTTGTTGAATAGCTCGTCTCTTCACTTTCTCTTCACAACAATGTTCTCCTTCTGTCTCTAATCCTTTCTCTTCACACTTTCTACTCTTCACTTTTCTTCTGGAGTGACCAGAAGTTCTCATTCAAGTGGCACTCTTCCTTTCCTTCTATCGAAGTGTCCATTCTCGTTCCTTTTTCTCCATTCCCGGAACTTTTCTTCGTCCTTTCAATTCACCGAACAAATCATCAGAAAAATTGACCAATCACCTGTTTCTTCTGAATCATTTCCTTACTTTTTCTGATCAAATTGACTTTTCTTTGACCGGTCATCCAATCTGTCATAATTTGTGATACTGCATGAATCTTTAGACTAATCACGTATCTTCGATCATAGCAGCGAGATATTAGATAGAATGAAGAGTGTCGGCTCTTCATTATCTGTGGTTGTTCCCTCTGCTCCCTCCCCTCTACTCTACTACAATACACTATTTGCCATTGCTTGCAACTGATTCTTCCTGTCTCAATTCTTCCCTCCATTCATATCCATTCTCTTGCCCTTTCACTGTTGTCTCTTTACCATTGAAAGGGAAGCCATCCAATCTAGTTTCTCCCCTCTCGAGTAAATAAACACCCTTGTAATAATGACTGTCAATAATAGAGAGAAGAAGAGGGAAAGTCCTCCACTTCAACTGTTTCTCTTCCCATTTCCCTCTTCACGAATCCATTCGATTCCTTTTCGGTCTTGATCTTTAATCGGTTTGGCTATAATCTCCTCAAACCCTTCTGATCAGTTTTCCCTATCATCTGGTTTCTCTTTTCCCCTTCTGATCACTTCTCAATTAATCTCTTTCCTCCTTCTCTTCCTCAGATTATCGAAGGGGCAAAAAACTAGTAGAGGCGAAGAGAAGATTAGACAAAAGACACACGTCAGTTTTGTCACGATTCTCTACTATTTCCTCGCTGAGATCACAATATCCTCCCTTTAGTAAATATTTGAAGCTGATCTATCTACATTCACCTTGCGCGGCCTTCATTTTCGTATGTGCAATCTCTGTACAAGTGTTCCATTCTTTACAGCGGACAGTTTTTCAAGTAGCCCATAGATTTGTCGATAGAAAGATTCGGAATGAGTCCATTCAGTTACTAACTGTTCATTCTCTCTTCACTCTAATTCGTTCATAGCAGTGGAAAAGAGAAAGAAGGGAAGTAGGTCATTGACTGAGTGAGAAATAATCATCTGTGATCATCTCCCCCTTCAAAAACTGACCGGTTCTCTGTATTTCGTGCAGATGTTTATGAATCCGTTTAGATAACCCAATTTCCGTATCCTGAATACTGAGATAGACCGATACAGTCTCTCTCTTTCTCTCTTGGCAGATGCTCATTCTGGAACATTCTCTTCATTCCGATAGTTATCTTCCACTGACTAGACATTGAACAGTATGGTTGACTTAAGATGTGGAGTAAGAGTTGGTCTCTTTATTCTTTCACATCACATAATGACCATCTTTTCTTACGAGGCCATTCTTACTCCACAGATCCTCCCTTCTTCTTCTTCAATTCAAATGTCTGAACAGGTTCAAACTCCAGTTCATTCACTTCATCTCATTTGCATATACCGTACACCTTCTTCCATTATCCTCTCCTCTTTCGATTCACTTGTCCTTTTCCGTCCTTTTCCTTCTTTCGCTTATCTCGATTAATCAATCGTTCCATTTAGTTCATTCGTTGAGATCTTCCTTTTCTATTCTTAGCCTAGTTAGTTTTTCCCTCTCTTCTAATCCCTTCTCTCTCTTTGCCAATCACTGATCGAGTAAGGTCATCCTAATCTTTTCTGTTCTATCTTTGATCAGAGTGAATGAGAGATCCTGATTAGTTCTCGAATGACCTGTGAATGCACTTCCCTATCATCTAATTCACTGTAAATCTTCCTTCTTGTCACATCTAATCTTCATCTTCTCATTAACTGTACCACTCCCAGTCTCCTTCTCTCTCTCTCTTATTCAATCGCAAGTTCCTCCCTTCTTTGCTTCCTCTCTTGATGTCGAATGGAACAAAGATAAGAAATGGGGTTTGATAAGTTCATCTTCTTCCTTTTTTTCCATTAGCCCCTTTCGACCTAATCTTTCACCCCACTTAGTCTTCCTCTCTTTCCTTCTCCATCTCATCTCTATTCTACCTTCTTTTTCCTTCTTCTTCCATTCAGTTCAACCCTATTTGCCATTCAATCATCGATACTCTTCCTTTTCCTCTTCGTCTTCTTCTAATCCGACGCTTTTTACTTCTTCCCATCATTTGATTTCCCTCTCCAAGATCAATACGAAGCTCCTCTACTTCCTCTACTAATCATTACACAGTTCGATACGGTAATCGAGTGATGATAGACCATTCCCCTTCCCTCTTCTCATCTCCTATCTCAATCTTGTAACTAGTCTAGTGTATTTTGATAGATTCCAGCTATTCGTCGATAAACATCGTAAGTTTGACGACCATGAACTTCTTTAGCAAGTGTACTCACATAATTGGAGTCATTTCCGATCGGAGAAAAGGCAGTTCTTTTCGTTAGAATGGACCATTAAATTCCTCTTGTCATTCCTTCGCTTAGTCTGTTGCCCTATTCCCTCCCTTCTTCATTCGGAACGGATCATGAGAGAGATCATCCCTCTCATTATCGATTTATCCCCATGGATTATCTCAAAACACAGAGTGAATTGGAGTGTTCAATTCTCTCACCAGAGATCCTCCACTTCTCTTCACCTTTTCTCCTCCTTCTCATTCGAGGTCGATTGAATAATGAATTCATGCCATTCATTCAATGGCTATCAAACCGTTCTCAATCGTGCCCAACCCATTCTCACCTTTCCTCCCTCCTTCCTCTCCCTCATCCTTTCTCTTCTCAATTGTGTCTTCTTTCCGGTTTCAGTCCTCGATTGCTCATCCTCACATGACATTTCAATACTATTTGGCACGGAACTCAAGAACACTCCAAAGTTGCATTTTGGAACCCTTTTTCAAGTATTTAGATCGCGTGGAAACGTTTCGTGAAGGTTCTGGGAGTTCCAAACCATGGGATTATAGTTGAGTTCTCTGGTTTTCGATTCTCTTTGTGCACAAGTTGAGCATCTTCGTTCTGTTCTCCTCATCTTCTCACTTTTCGTTTGTTCAATTCCTTGCAAGATGGAGATCATCCTTCTGACGTGAGTAGAATACACACAAAAGTGAAGAGATATCAGATATCAGCTGACCCATCGCACCTACTGCGAAGTAACGAGATCTCTACAGTGGGAGCTGACTGGATAGATAGATCTCTCTACTTTCTTTCGATGACTCAAGCTAGGGAGGATACATAACATAGATGGCGCTGACAGATCGAGCTGCTATTAAGAATAACGTCAATCCTAATAATATTCGTACCGGATACCATTTCTTCACGGATCAGCAGATTGACCATGTTATTCAACCCGTGCGTTTTCCTTAGAGACCATTCATTCGTAGATCACTCACCTATAACTTCTGTTTTCGGACTTGAGTTTACGTGAGAGACATGGCAAAGTAGAGGATATTACTGTAACCACTTTGTCTCTTTCGAAGAGAAACTCGAAAATAGAGTCTAAATGAGTAGGAGTCTCCTCATTTCCTCACTTGGTCTTGTGATAGTCTACCCCTTCTCTTCCTTCTTCTCTCTACTCAATGCTATCGACGAATCCATTGGTTATTTCACTTACTTCTTTCATTGTTTCGAGTTATCAATCGATAATCCTATCATAATCATTTCTTCCATTCAGGATCCTCCCTCACCCAAGAAGGATCGAATGTTGACTGCAGTGCATCCCTCGTATGGAGGAGGAGGAGGCCATTTCAAGATTGAAGATGTTACTGATGATCCTGAGGTACGGTAGGAAGAATACGGTATCCTATCGAGGACTGACTTCTTATTGCCATGTTTTGACACACCAAAGGGGGCAATGAATGGGACCAAATCGGTGTAGCTTATTCAGAAGGGAAGGAGAAGGGAGGAAGGAAGGAAGGCGTGTTTTGAGAGAGGGAGGAATATTCAATAGAGCAGACCCTCTACAGAATCCCGCCATTCCATCCTACTTCCCATCCATGCCATTCCTCCCTTCTCCTACTCCTCCCTTCCCCCTTCTCCTTCCCTTCCTTCGGAGGTTCTAAATCTGTCGTGGAACTCTGACGATTTCTTCCATTTCTCACTAGACCGACAACGACGTTTCTTCTGCTACGCTTCACCACTCTTTCTCTTTTATTCGTCTTCCAGTCTAAATCTGCCTCTTTCCCACTCTCAAAATGCCCCCATTCACTTATCCTCACGTGACCTCAACACCTTCAGCTGATTCATCAAATTTTACTTTTTTTTGAAACGTTGTATCCCATCGATTACAGTATTCTCACTACGGTAACGAAGAGCCTGAGGAGGATCAAGAAGGAGGATTCGTTGAGTACTGTAGATTGGACAAGAATAAGGTACGGTAGACAGGGTAGCGATTGATTATTGATCTCTTTCTTTTGCAGCAGCCATCGATTCCTCAGATCTGTGAAGCGAGTACTGTGAGAAAGATGAATGCAACGATGAGAATGCCAATGGTAAGGGAGAGGGAGGGAGAGAGAGGGTAGAGGATGATGGATGAAGAGAATGAATGCTCTTCATTCTGCATTTTCGTTCGTGTCTACGTTCAATCAACCCGAATGAAAAGAGTTCCTCTTCATGTATCATTTCTGATTTTAAAATATCAATGCCCTTAGAAAATTCAAAAAGATGAACAGTGAATCGGTAAATATTAAAAAATAGAATGGCTGCAAAATCTAAATCACGCGTGTTGGATTGTTGAGGAAAGGATTTGGAGAGAGAAGTCTCTCTCAGATACATAAACATGTCTTGAGAATATGCAGAAAGTGTCATTCTCACTCCTTTCGTAGACAGAATAAGTCTGTTCTCTCCCTCTGGGGATCCATCTGGGAGGAGATCATCTCTTTCTCTTCTTTAGAATAGCCTTTAAATGACTACGATGACGTCTTCTAACAACAAAGAGTCATTTCATGCTTCCAATTGACTTCCATCTTCCAATCTTCCATTCAAAGTCCACTCCAACTCTCCTCTCTTCCATTCATTTGTTCATTCTATTCCCTCCTCCTCCCTCTTTCTATTCTCTCCAAATTAGAGTGTCTCTTATAGATGTCCTCATATCTCCAAAAGGGGAAGGAGGATCCAATATTCTTTCTGCTACATCGTTTTTTTGCTCGGCTTTATACTCATAAATTCAATTGTGTAAAAATTCAAAGTAGTAGTATTGAGCAGATCTAGTCATAATTATGAACGATTCTCATATTTCAAATGTCGTTTAGTCTGAAATCAGAGAGGATTCCCAATGGAAAAGAGACCTTTTGCGAGCATCATTTCTGCTAGAATATTTCAATGCATTCTTAGATGAGTTTCCCCTTTCCTTCTGGAAGTACTTTTGGAATAGAAGAAATGATTCCACTGAATTTCTTGCACATCGAAACATGTGAACAAATCGCTGACCATAAAAAAGCTCGTTGATATTCAGTAGGGAATGGGAAGCGGAACACATTGAGTGGAAGGGTTCGACCGATTTTAAATGTGAATAAATGTTGTTGTTGTGATTGTAAGGGAACGTCTTCCATCCTCCTCCTCCTTCTTCTTTCCTCCAGAGAATAGATCTGATATCTTCTACTCTCATCTTCTTCCCTTTGTCCCTCTTGCTCCCAATGGCATTCATTCACTATCACGACCTCTTTCCTTCTCTGTCTCCAAACCTCCTCCAATCGACCTCCAGAATGAATGTCTACATCTGATCATTCCTCCACTTCCTTCCTCTCTCTTGTCTTTCCTCCTTCTGATTGATATATTCCTCTTTCTCTGTCATCTGAGAAGTGAAGGCTAACGTTCCTTTGCTTTGACAAGAAAGAGAAGCGAGAGTGAGTCATAATATTCGTTTGTCTCATCTCTTCTTCTTCTCTTCTCTTCGAATCATCAGAATAACCGTTCGTTCCTTCCTTCAAATTGGTTCTTTTCTCTTCTCTTCTCCACTCAAAACGAGGCATGAAATTGTACATACTTCCATTGGCATTCTTCTTCTCTTTTGTCCCTCTCATCTCTTCTCTTTTCCTCTTCTCTCTCTCTTGATTACGAAGATTCAGCCATCAGTCTCACTCCACTACTAAATCGAGTCTCATCTCACCCAATCTCTTCTCCATTTATCCCATCCAGTCTACGCCACTTTATACCACTTCTCGATCCTCAATCTGACCCATTGTGCGCCCTCTCTCCAATCAGATTACGGTAGTGAGCAGTATCCCTCTACCATTCTGTCGTCGTACTCGTGATGATTGTGATAGAGAGATGTCAGTGTGGTCATCTAGCAGAAATCTTTCCTCTCTTCATTCCTCAAGGGAGAGATTTCTTCCCCTTTGCAAGGAATGAGGAAGAAAGGGAGAGAATTGACCACAATGGAGGTCATCTTCAGTCATCCAGAAGGACTTACGAAGAGAGAGAGAGAAGAGAAGAGATTACGTAGTCATGATGCAATTCTACCGTATACTAATCAGTCAGTAATCGATATTCTTCAGGAGCGATTTGGACTTCCCTCTCATACGGTAGCCGGAACAGGAAAAAGACTCTCTGGTAAGTGAAATCTGAGGAAGTCCATTTCATATTCATTGTCTACCTTTTGAGAGGAAGAAAACAAGAGGGGAGAACAATATTTCGTTCTACGAATGGTCGAAGAACGATTGAATGAGAGAGTGAGAATGGTACTGAATGTTTCAGTATTTCCTCCCTTTTTGGAAGGAAGAAATCAATCAAAAATGGGGTGGAATGGGAAAGAGATGATAAATGAGTGAGAAGGGAAGAGGAAGAAGTGAGTTGGGAGTATTGTGCAGAATGGAGGAAGAAGAAGAAGAAGATACTTCCCGGATTCACGAATAACACGGTTATCCTATTTTGCAGTTTCGATGTCCGGCCCTCGTGTTGTGGATATTTCCTCTGGTAGTCATTGCACTTGTGGAGGATGCAAGATTGGATTCAGAGAGCATCCATGGAGGTACGGTAGGGATCAGGGTTAGGAAGTAAGGGAAGGGGTACGGTAGGATGACATATGTGTCGTCTGTGTGCAAATGTCATGACCTTCAGTGCACATGTTGCATAATCTGGCTGTAGTCTCTCCTCCCCTCCTCTCCCCCTCCTTCCTCCTTCTCTTCCTCCATCCATCCCATCTATCCACTCCTTCCTTTGTATCTTCTTCATGAGTTCACCACCCCCTCGGGTATCATTCCATGATTCATTCCACCACATCTCTTTCTTCTCTTCCCTCTCCAGTCAACATTCGTACCCCGATAGGGGCTATCCCCTCCTCCCTCTCCCCCCTCTCTCTCTCCTTCTCCATCTCAGTCGTAGATGATGAGTGACTAGTTGAATGGAAGAGACTTCACTCTCTTCATTCTCCATTCTCTCTTCATCTCTCTTCCCATCGAGAGAGTGCATTGAATGGAGAGAATGTTGCGTGTCATCACGAAGAGTCAAAGAAGGAGAAGAAGGAAGAGAGAGATCATTCTTCTCTCCTTTTTCTGATTCTTCTCATTCTCTGCTGTCCATTCATCCAAATCGACCATTTGATTTATCCTTCCTCGTCTCAATTCCAATCTTCCATTATTACCTCTCGGTTACTGCAATAGGAGACACGAATAATGTTCATCTCGTATTTCCTTCTCATTCCTTTCCTTCTTCTGTATACGGATATTGTAGATTCTCAATTAGTCTAGTTCATCAACTTCATTTATCTCTTCCTATCGAGAGAGTATTGAGACTGAAGAGTGAAGAGGAGGTCTCATCTGGATTCATCTCTTCTTTTATCGTTCTTCTTCCCTCTTCTTCAACTTGAGTGTTTATTCTCGTGATGATTACCCATTTTCTTATTAGAGAATGAAGAATGAAGAGAGAATGAAGAGAGAGAGAACGAGAGAGTATGGGAATTGAAGAGATCAGATAAAGTTCATAATGTGATCAGAATAAAAGAGTGTAAGAGAGGTCTGGGCGATAAATTGGTAGAGATTCTTTATGTCCTTCGTACTTTTCTCTTCTCTTTCCCCTCTTCTCTTCCAAGCTTTTCTTTCCATTCTTTAGCATTTCTCAACTCATTGTCGATCATCCTCAAACTTTCCAATGTTTCTTCCCCTCCTTTTCTTCACTTTTCAGCTCCTTTTCTAACTCGATTTCACACCCAAAACGAGTCTGATTCCATTTGTGATGACTAGGAAAGAATTGTAAGGGAAGGAGTACTTTTAGAGGAAGGAAATCATATTATGAAGACGGACGAATCAACATAGATTCCAACTATAGATCAGTCCCTTCCAAGGAAGTTTACACTTTAGTCCATATAAATTCCACCATTTGTCTCTCCATTTATTCGTCGTGAGTCTTTTCCTTCCATTCCATTTCATTCGTCATTTCACTGCATTTCTTTTTCTTTCCTTCAATCTCAAAACTTCTCTTCTCCCATAGTCTTTCCCTCTCCATAATTCTTCTACCCTACTATTCAGAATCCTTCCATTTTCTTCTCTTCTGTTTCATATTTCTTACCATCAAATAGGCAGATCTTCTTCTTATCAGGAAGTATCTCATGGGGTCACTTGCTGCTGCTCCCTCCCCTCCCTTCCCTCCCCTATCCCCCCTCCTCCTCCCTCTCTCCTCCCCCCAGGGGAAGTCCCTCTCCCTTCATCCCTTCAGATCAATCAGCTGCGGTCTCCCCTCCCCTCCTCCCCCCTCCCCTATCCCTCTCCTCCCGCTCCCTTGGATCACTTCTCACCTCTGCCCTCATGGAATGAACTGAGTGAAGCCCTCTTTCCATCCTCCCTCTGACTCCTCCCCTTCCCCTTCTTCTCTCCTTCTTCTCCTTCTACTTCTTCTCTTCCATCTTCTATCTCTTCCTTCGATCTGGCTCCTACAGTATCATCCTCTACCTCAAGAGGGAATGTTCTTCCCTCTAAAGGATCAGCAATGATAAGGGCGGATGTTGCAGTGTAAGTATTCCTTCCCTCTCCATTCCTCGTTCCTTTCCCCTTCTCCCCTCCTTCGTCCTTCTATTGTCTTTCCCTTGACTTCATCTCTCCTTTGACCACTACTCTTCTCCTCTCTTGGTAGTTGCTATCTTCTCCTTCTCCTCACAACACGATTTGTGAGAGGAGAGGATGAATCTCCCCTTCTGGTCTCCTCCCTCCTCCCTCTCCTCCTCTTCCTCCTCTCCCTCTGATTCCGACAAGATTCCTCTCTTCCTTTTCTAGTCTACTCACAACTCCATTTGTAAGCAACACTCTAACCCAACAAATACGACAATAAAGTGAGAGTGAGATCTCTCCCTTCCCTAAGGGATTCCCCCCCCCCCTCCCTCTCAAGGCATCATTCTCTTCCCCTTATTCAGAAGAGGACATTCAAAGTGGAAGAATCAGTCGACGATTCCACTCCCTTCCCCTTCTCTCTCTCTTCTCTTTCCTCTCTTTGTGGATCAGAAAGAGAGAGGATTAAGAAGGACTTTGAGAGGAAGAATGACTGAGGGAGAGAAAGAGAATGGACTCATTCAAAAGGAGATTTGATCTATGACAGACTCTTCCGTATGGGGAATCAATGGACAATAGATGGTCCTTGTCTTAGACTCCTTCTTCTCTTCTCCTTCTCTTTCTCTCGATTGAATTCATCCATCACATGGATATTTCCTCGATTAATCACTCCCTTCGTGTATTCAAGAGAGAAGAAGAAAGAGATGGATCATTCACAGAGAAATGGGAGGACTGAGCACTATTAACGACAATACACTGTTTATTGATATGACATCTCTCTCTCTTCTTTCCCTCTTGATTCCCATGGGTAGAGTAGAGATCTCCTTACCCTCTCATGACCTACATTGAGTCACTACTAGGAAAGAGGAGAGACCCTCTCCAGCCATCTTAGATATTCGATACTCCCCCTCTCTTTGTATGCTTTATAATCATGGATACTCTCTGGCTACCTCCTCCACTCCTCCCCCTCTCCTCCTCCCTCCCTCTCTTCCTCCTCCCCTCTCTCCACCCTCAACCTATCACTACTCTACTCAACAACTGCTCCTTCATTCATTCTTCCTCTCACCTCCAATGTCCACCACCTCCTCTCTTCCTTCCTCCCCTCTTCTCCCTACAAGGAAACCACCTCCCCTCATCTCACCTCCCCTCTCCATTCCACCTCCTCTTCTCACCACCTCCCTCCTCCTCTCGTCTCCTCCATCTCGTCCTCGACGTCTTCACAATGTGATGAGAAGGATCACCTCGTTACTGTAAGTATCCCTCCTCCCACCTCCCCTCCCCTATCCCCTATCCCTTTCTCACTTTGGTCCCTTCTACTTCATCCCAATCGAATCAACAAAGGAAAGGTACGAAAAACAGTGGAATCTGTACATGTTCCTCAGTCTTCACCCTCCCCTACCCTCCCCTCCTTCCTTCCTTCTTCCTCCTTCTACTCCCTTCCTCTCTTACTTATTCATTAGGTGACTACTACAACGAGGTAAACGTGATTCAACTGAATAATTGACTAAGATCAGAGAATACTTATTATGGAGTGGAACTGTATCTCCCTTCTCTCTCTCTCTGTCTCCTCTTCTTCTGTATATTTTGACTGTGGTGGTCTGACTTCGTTTCTATTCCTTCGTTCCTTCGAATCTCTCTCTTCTTCTTCTCTTCTTCTTCTATCGTCTTACATCACGACTTCGAACTGTCACAGTGGGAAAGGAATGGGCAAAGGAACGAGTTTGAGGCCTGAAATTAATTTCAGGAAGGTGTGCGTTCACTGTAAATGCGATAAGAACGAGCACGATATCGGTCCGAATCAAGCAGTTAACGTATACGAGAGATTGGGAGTACAACCACCTGGTTAGAACACCTTTTCAGCTTTATTTTCCTATTTTTTAAAACTTGTTTGCTTGATTTTCTTATATATTCTTCGTACAACACGAAACATTTACCATGACTTTTTATTTTTTTGCTCACTTCTCCATTCTGATCAGAGCGTGACTAGAATTTGCTGAAGATGATTAATTTCGTCACTTTTTTGTGCTGCAGAAGCGAAAAACATGGATTATTCCATGGTTTGCATTCTCTCGTTGAGTCCATTCATCTTTCTTTCTTTCCTTCTCTTGACATTCATCATTTCAATCCATCAAAATACGAAAAAATGGAAGAAAGAATGAAGAAAGGACTGAGCATTCCTCAATCTCTCACTAGACAATCTAGGATAGTAAATAAATAAATAAATTTTGATATTATTAAATTCTCTAAATTGCAGCTGATATGCCGGTGGTCGCATCATCTTCTCATCCAGGAGAGGCTCCCGGTTCAGTCTCACACGGATATGCATGGGTCCCGCCTGGATTACCAAGGAAGAAGGTACGGTAGAATAGATTATTATCGATTCTCGATGTCCTAGTGGGGCACTGCTAACGGTCGAGTGATTCTCAAGGAAATTGGGCGAAGAAGCGAATAAAAAAGAAAAAGTTAGTGGTCCGGAAGGGGAAACGTTGAGTGGATAGTGAGATATTGCATATGGATGATGAAAGAGTTATTGGTCATGATCTATCTTCTCCCTTTCACTGGTTGAAATTGATCCTTGACGGAAAGTGAGACAACAAGATGTAAATCTCCTCCCTTTACCTCGTAGGAACGAATTGGTTGAAAACACGAGTGAATCTCATCCAATTCACGATTTATTTGCCTCGATCTCTCATTTGAACGAGTGAAGAGAAGATAGAGAACAACAGAGAAGATTAGATGAATCCAAGTCCGAATTGAGTCATGAATTCATTAGGACGAAGGGACTGTCATGCACTTTCTTTGATCTCATGTAACCCCCCCCCCCCCCCCCCCCCCCGAATCGTACGGTTCTCTGTTCTCTAATTCTTTCCTGATTCGGGGGTTAAGGAATAGAGGAAGTAATGAGCGCGCTGTATCGATTAGCTCAGTTGTTTCCGGAGTGTCGAATGACTCGTCAAATCAATGGGAAGACTGAAAGTGACAAGAAGGAATGCTGATGACCTCAGAGTTGTTTCCCTCTTCAACCAATCTCTCTCTCACTTCATTCATCTTGTAAAGAGAAACGAATGTTGAAATCACAATGAGGACATGAGATTGATCCGTGGAAGAGGAATTTGATCGAAAACACAAACAGATGGGAGCAATTAATGAGCAAACTAGAAGAAAAGTTTGATTGCACCCAAATATAATTAGAAACGTCCAAGATGGATTCATTCTTGAATCAAGGCACTGCATTAAAGGAGGAGTGCCACGAACATCTGGATAACTTAGCTCTCAATGTGGAATTTGTTACGCGATCACAATTTCGAAACTCACATGTCACCATTTTTCATCTGACCTGAGATATGAACATTTATATGGCTGCGTCGTTCTAAGTGACCCTGAAGATCCGGCTAGAATGCGTGCGGAATGAGGAGAGCGCGCCCTCTCATTCCCCACTTTGCATAGTCGCCCTCGCGGTTCGTGGGACTCCTTCTTTATGTGAAGTTCATTAGGATATTCGCAACTACAGCTTAAAATCAGTAGATTCATTGGAATCGCTCTTTGATTGTCGTCGTTGGTTCTCGAATCGGTCGTTTCTCTTCGAGAGAAAGAGACGATTCTAAGTAGGAAGTCAAAGAGAAAAGAGAGAACGAGTAAGAAAAAAAACGATTGGCAACTTCTTGTGAACTTTGCAGCGAATGAGAAGATTAGCTGATAGGTAAATATGAAGGAGGAGAGAGGAGGAGGAGGGGGAAGGGGAAGGGGAAGGGAGAGAAGTGGAAGGAGATCAGTAGTCTACTCTTCACTCACTTGAGTAAGAATGTTCATATCTGAAGAAATGCTCACTGATGTTCTCCTACTTGGATTTATGAAGACTGTCGGAAGATTATGGAGTGATCGAAAATGGTTTATTGATGTTAGCTTTTTTATGAACTTTTTTTTCTGCGGGTTTTGATGCTGGGAAACTGTAGGTGCTTCGGTGGTTTGAGTTGTGCATTTATTAATAATTTCCTTTGCAGGTGGAAGAGTACATGTCTCAACTGCCGAACAATCTCATTCCACGAACGGGATCTCAAGGGGAAAAATTGAGAGAGAAACAACTGATACAGCAACTACCGAGGTGAGCCAGAGGCTTCATCTTTCTCTCAGAAGTCTTCCCCGGTGTTTTCAGTTTCCCAAACTTGTAATTTCAGGCAAGATCTCTCACTGGCGTATTGTCGTCATCTAAACACTCCAATTGAGAAGAAGGTTTGTCTCTTTTAGTTTACACGCGTCTCTTAGTCCTTCAAATGTTGCCCCCGTGACGTAGAATTATGCTATTTTTCGTTATTTTGAAGTTTACGTTTTGATAACCTTACTCGCAAGATAGATACTATCTATCCACTCGTGCGCAATCTATTAATTCATGTAATTCAATCTACTGGAAATCCCTTGCAATTCTTTCTGCTCTCCACTTTGATCCAAACGAGTCAAAGTTCATCCAATTGCGTGTCTCTTCTCTCTTTCTTTCCATTGATTCTTCCCAGAAGGCAAATCTTCCTCTCTCCCAATTACAAAGTCGCCCCTACACAAAAAGAAGCAGAACCACGTAACTGAATTGCGATTGTTCCAAGGAATTTCTGCACAAAAGAAAACAGACTCGTTTGAAAAAAAAAATGGGGAAATTCTACAGTATCCTGCAAAGAATGCCTAATCGGAACTTTCGCAGCAGTGAATAATCAGTATTTGCGTAGAACAGAAAATTGAAGATTTTACGAAACTTCTCAGAAGGAATGATCATTGAAACCTAAGGGCATTTGTTAAGGTGTACGAGGAATTCGTAAACGCTCGCAACGAGATCTCATTGGATATCGGATACGTAAACCCAAACATTCCCAAGAATATGGTTAGTTATCGATTCACTCTCTCAGTCTACCGTACCCTTCCCTTCAGGATTGCCAGAAGTGTCGTGGAGTGATCGAAAGGGCAGAAATGGCAGTGGTCGCTCCTAAATTGGGGGAGAACCAAGGATGGCATCCGGCCTGCTTCACTTGCATCACTTGCAATGAGGTATACGGTAGTTCAATTTGGTCATACTCATCATTCCTTCTCAGTTACTCGTCGATCTCACTTATTGTGTAAGGGATGGACAGATCTACTGTGAACGGCATTATGCTGAACTACACAAACCACGATGTGCTGCGTGTGATGAGGTACTGTAGGAGAGAGAGGGGACGGGATACGATAGAGGGAGAGGGATACGGTAGGTCGACGGGTCAGATGGATGACACCGAATGACGAATCTGTGTGTTGTTCATACCGCCTGACAAGACAGAATCTTGTTGTCTTAACTCGACTTGGGGGGGGGGGAAGGATCCCATTCTATATTTGTATCTCTTCTCCCCTCAAGGGAGATTCTTCCTCCCTATTTGTAGCTATTTCTCCTCAGTGACTTTCCCATTTTTTGGGTCTTCGTCCCTTTCCCAATCGACCCCATCTTCAGTTTACGTTACTCCACTCCCTTTCGTCTCTATTTCACGAACAACTAAGCTCTCTTTTCGTATTGAATAAGTTCACACAGTCGTTTCAGTCGTAAACTTGTCTTGTTTCTCTCCAGAATAGACTCCGCCCCTTTTTTCGTCTTTGTATACTTCTAGACTAGGTCATCCCTATCTCCATCGAATCTCGACCCACGATTAATCATTCTTCCCCTTCCCTCTCCCTCTTCCTAGATATTGGCATTTCGCATCTTCTCCTCTAAGATAGAAGAAGCATCTCAGATCTCTTTCTCCTCTTGTCTTTCCATTCTTCTGCCCCATGGAACTTCTCCATTTGTGATCGAAGTGAATGAGTATCAGACACGAGATATCTCCTCCTCCCCCTCTCCCTCCTCCCCCCTCCTCCATCCATTCTTCTCCTTCTTCTTCTCCCTATAGAGCTCTAACGATCATCCTTCGTCGACACTAACTTGTGACCCTTTTCATTCCTCCATTCCCCTCTCTGTCCTTCTCCAAATCCGTTAATCTGTGTCAGCTGTGGATAGTAGTAGATGATGAAGAGGAGAGAGGTGAGAGGACTCCTCTCTCCTCCCTTCTACCTTCCATCCTCTCTCTCTCCTCCACTTTACATCCCTCCACCCCCTCTGAGAGGACTTCTCTTCTCTTTACTTCGTCTTTCTTTCTCTCTGTCACATCCATCGATTCATTCCTTCTGATCACGTTCCGATTTACACTTTATCCCACCATTTCCCTTCCTATTCATTCAATTGATTCACTTGTAGTCGATAGATCTGATCCATTGCAAGTCTCTAAGTGATCGATTGGATGGCGTGGGTTAAATCCCCATCGATTTCACCATGAGGACGTGATTTATTTCGTTAGGATCTCGAGATTGATTGA
Organism: Pristionchus arcanus; assembly: GCA_900490705.1. Taxonomy (NCBI): domain Eukaryota; kingdom Metazoa; phylum Nematoda; class Chromadorea; order Rhabditida; family Neodiplogasteridae; genus Pristionchus; species Pristionchus arcanus. Next base: position 699,010 of record LS484858.1, on the reverse strand, counting down.
CAACTCTCCCACTCATCCTCACTATGAACACATAACACAGCGAGTGTGTGAAACGGATGAATGGGAGAATTACTTTCTACGTTTACTGTAGGCCCTGAATCCCCAGCGTTTTTTTCTGCTATTGAAATCTGAAGAACCTAGCTAATCGATCGATTCTTCCATCCCATCTCTAAACCTCCATTACACTTCGAGATGGGGGCAGTTATTATAGGAGAAGGGAGTAATGGCCACGTTCGAGAAGATTCTGATTCCTTGATTCTCTTGTTTTCCTCTACTTCTCATGACACATTGGATGAGTAAGTGAAAGAAGAAGAGGAAGAAGGAGGAGGAGGAGGAGGAGAAGAGAGAGATAAGCAGATCCATCCTCTTATCGATGAGACCTTTTAATGCCATCAATCAATGAATCTTCATTCATTCCTTCTCAACTCTATTCTATTCCATTAAAGGAGGACTATCCCATTCTCTTGTTCCATTCTCATCATCGTCCTCGATTCTTCGACGTCATTCGTCTCTTCATATCACATTCTGGTGGCTGTGCTCTGTCTCCCCCCCTCCTTCCTCCTCCCTTCAGAAGGGATAAATCCCTCTCTCTCCCTCGGGAATTCTCTCTGTTTTCAGTCGTAGTACACCCTCCTCCTCCTCATCTTCCAATCATCCATCGAGAGACTGAATAGTCACCATTCTCAAAGGTGGTAGGATGAGTATGTTGTTCTCCCCCTAGGACTCCTTTCTCTCCCCTCCACCTCCTCTCCTTCGTCTTCCTCTGAGAAAGTCCTCCAATTTGTCGTTGGTGCCTTCAGAAGTCTCACTCAAATAGATGTCTCTCTCTTCTTCAATTCATCCATTCTTCCATCCATTCCCTAAAGGGGTCCCTTCCATGCCCGCCTCTCTCCCGAATTCAGCCACTTTTATCTCCTCTTCGACCTTTCCTTCATTCTTCCTTCTCTCACGTTCCATCTCGTGGTGTAGGTGGATGGTGTAGATGGTGAGTGGTGCAGTCGTGAACTTCCTCAATTGTAGCTCATCTTCGCTGGAGAATACACGAAAGCGATGAATAAGGACTGGCACAGTGATCACTTCTGCTGCTGGCAATGTGATAAGACACTCACGGGACAGCGGTGAGTAGTGAATATATCACATTGAAGAGAGGAATGGCATTGGTGCATAGTGAACATTCCTTATTGCAGGTACATTATGAGGGATGAGCAACCGTACTGCATCAAATGTTATGAAGATGTTTTCGCCAATTCGTGTGATGAATGTCAGAAGCCGATTGGAATCGATTCCAAGGTTGATCTTTGATCTTTAGAAGGGGGAAACGACGGTGCAGATAACTTAAACCATTAGCACTGATGGGGGTAGGTAAGAATAAGCTCCGCCCCCTTTCTACTCCCTTCTTCTCTTTACGTGTGTTCTCATCATCCTCTCCAAGTAGTTACACAAACTATTTCCCCCCTTCCCTCACCTCCATTTAGCCCCTTCCTTCCCATGTCACTCTACTACTCGGTAATCAATCGATACTCTCTGAATACAGTAATCAATTGTTCGTTGTAGGACCTCTCGTACAAGGACAAACATTGGCACGAACAATGCTTCCTCTGCAATATGTGCAAGGTGAGAATCTCAAATAGGAATGTTCACCCCTCTTCTTCCTTCTCTCAGGTCTCATTGGTAGACATGCCATTCGGATCGAAGAATGATCGGATCTTCTGTTCCAATTGTTATGATCAAGCATTCGCAACGAGATGTGATGGATGCAGTGAAATATTCAGAGCTGGTGAGAGATCAAAGAGAGCGAATAACAAGAATAGAAGAGAGAAATGAATAATGAATGATTATAATTCAGGAATGAAGAAGATGGAGTACAAGGGCAAACAATGGCACGATAAATGCTTCTGCTGTGCTGCATGCAAGAATCCCATCGGTTAGTTCAAGTATCTTCATTCCATTCTTTGTTTTTATTTGGAGAAATTGTGAGGATTATGTGTAAACACTCGATGAAGAATGAATGAATTCCTTGCAGGAACGAAATCCTTCATTCCGAAGAACGAGGATGTATACTGTGCTGCCTGCTACGAAGATAAATTCGCTACTCGGTGCAGCAAGTGCAGAAAGGTTACTATTTTCAACGGTTTTATCCCTTAAACACAAACAGATTTCCGTCTGGGTGTAGATATTTGTGACAAGAAAATGTTCTTTGGTTGGGGCAAACAAGCCAATTCCCTTCCTTTCTAATGGTATGAGCAGAGAAGATTCGAGAAAAGGAGCGAGAATGATTTGTCGACTCGTTTTCGTTTTTCTTGTCAAAGGGAGAAAGGTCAGCTAGCAAATTGTTCTCGCTGAAGGAAAACAAGCCATTCTTGCACTATTTGATGATGAATGGGATGAGTAAGAAAGGATAAATGTCTGATGAAGTGGAATGAAGTAATGATTCATTCATTCAGGTCATTTCAACTGGTGGAGTCACTTACAAGAATGAACCATGGCATCGCGAATGCTTCTGCTGTACTAATTGCAATGCAAGTCTAGCAGGACAACGATTCACATCCAAGGTACCGTATCCCTTCCTCCTTACCGTATCCCATCTACCGTAATCTTCCGTTCAGGACGAGAAACCGTATTGTGCCAACTGTTACGGTGAACTATTCGCGAAAAGATGCAATGCGTGCACTAAGCCCATCACTGGTGCGTCCATTCCATCCATATTAATCTAATCAATAGCTCTACCGTAATCCATTGCTTCTCTAACCACTCGTTGTGGATCTCTCCCTTTACCGTACTCTTCCTCTCTAGGTATCATTGTAGGTATCGGCGGGGCTAAATTCATCTCCTTCGAAGATCGTCATTGGCATAACGATTGCTTCGTCTGTGCTCAATGTACAACTTCACTCGTGGGAAAGGGATTCATCACAGATGGAACGGATATATTGTGTCCAGAGTGCGCCAAGGCACGACTCATGGCACAGAACTCGTGATCTGACCCCATTCCGGTGTCTCTTTCTCTTTCTCCAATAGGCCCCAGTGACCCGCCCTCTGATAAGCCCGTTGTAGACTCCGCCCCCTTTTTCCTGCCCCTTCTCTTTTCCATTAAATACGGTTCAAGTTCAGTTCGTTATATTGCGCCGCCACAACTACTGTATTGCATAATAATCAAATATTTGATGTCTCTTCTAGTCCTTCTTTCCACGTATTCACATTCAATTCTTTCTCTTATTCTTTCGCTTCAACTCAATCAATAAATTCTCTTATCGTAATCAAGCCACGCCCACTCATCTAGCCACTTTCATACTGTAGTGTACATAGATTATTGATTGATATTGAGGATGTTGCATCCATTATGCCTATTCTCTCATTGACCAACGCATTCACTCTTCTATTATCTATTCCATGTTTTGATAAAGCTTATTCAATGCTCATATCACATGTGACATTCACGACAAAGTTGTGAGATAGATACGCACTGCAATTGCAAAATATGAGTGCAATGAAGTTACGACTATCGACAGATGAAGAGAAGTACCACTCTAGTGGACCAATGCTTCATGGCCGTGTGGCGCAATGGATAACGCGTCTGCCTACGGAGCAGAAGATTGTAGGTTCGATCCCTACCATGGTCGCAACATTTTGCTGATTTTGGAAATCTTCATTTTTTATTATTTCTTTTGGAATAAATAACGCTGGAGAATTTGGAATAGCGTCTGCGGTTCTTTGCATTAAGAACTAGCAATTATTCATTAACTTTTCTTCTCAAGAATCACATAACGTGACGTTTACAGAATTCGAACAAAACAGATTCAAATCAATCAAATTTACATTTCCCTCTCTCCTCTTCCATTCCTCCCTTCCTCTCCTCATTCTCTACTCGATTCGTCTCCTCAGACGGTTGACTTGCCATCGATGGCGGGTAAACAGGTTCGATATTCCTTCATCTACCGTACTCATCTCTCCCTCTCAGATTCGTAATGGGAATCCCTCTACCCAACAACCTCTTCCACATCGTCAACAGACTGCAGTGAGAGTAGCCGCATCGAATGGATCCACTCTCACTCCCAAACATCAGATTCCACCTGAAGGTTGTCCCTTGTCCCCTATTGACTCCCTAATCCATCCCCTTGAAGGATCGACAACTTGCTCCGAATCGGCAGAATCATCTGAAATATCGACAGCAACCAACATCAGTTCTCGTATCTCCACATCCAAATTTGCCAAGAACGAAGAATTGCCCAGAAAGTTGGTCGTTCGACCCATCTCATAGCCCAATATCAACTGGAATGAGCGGGGCTCTACCGTATCTCAGCTCAAGATCATACGGATACACCGTATCCGATACAGTATCCCGAGCCATATCAAATACAGCATCCTACCGTACCTTCTTGATTTATGTATCCTTCAGATGTCTGGTAGTTCGTCGATCGGCTCCTAAGCAAGGAGTTACCAAGACGGAGATTCGACTAGTTATCTATAATGAAACACAGAAGAAGGAAGGACTGAGGAAGATGGAGGTATTTGGAAGGATGCCAAGTTATTGATGTGACCCATGAAACTACAGTATCCCGCTCTGATGGATGCATCCGAGATGCTGGCCGATCGATTGAGAGATCTCGAAACGAAGAGCAAGAAGGACGGGGTAATACCGTAATCGGGGGAAATAAGTCAGTTATCGATTGGTTGTGTGATTACAGTACGAGAAGGAGAAGGAAGTTCGTCGTGATTTGGAGGGAGAACGTCGTCCTCCTCCCACACCCGATCATCAGAAGGAAGTTATCGCCAAACTGAAGGTAGATATACGGTAGTGGTGTGGTGCATCGAGTGCAGTTTCAATGGACGACTTTTACAGAAGGTCGCTCCTTCACTGTGCAATGAAAGTGACGTGACTACGGCCGAGCCGGTTGGTTGGAAGAAGGAGATGAGAGATGAATCAGTCAATTATAGATCCAAGAAAAGAGTGGCAACACCTCTGATGGTTCCATTCAAGTCTCTCCTTTGGTAATCAATATCAATCGATATCTCATCTACCGTAATCTCTTCAGAAGAATCGTCGTAAACGTGGTGCTCCAGTCTCTCGTCCTCCTCCTCCTTCAGTAACCCCATCGACTACGGTAATCAGTGACAAAGATCTGGAAGCAATCATCGTATCGAGCGAAAAAGTATGGAGAATTGACGGTGTGGTCTGGGCCGTTTATCCTACTAACAGATCTGATCTTTGATCTTTGGCCTGGACCGCACCGAAATTCAGTGATAATTGAGACAATTCAGTCGGAATCGGAGACGAAATCAAAGACTTCGAATGATGACTCTCAATCCAAGACTTCGTCTACCTACAGTGTATGTTACTTTATGATCGGAAGGAATGATCTTTGATCTTCGTAGACTCCGGTTGTTAAACCTTCGAAGAAAACTCCGAAGAAGGATAAGAAGAAGAGAAAGAAGAAGAGATCAGGTATAAAATTCATGGAAGATGACGTCGAAGTATTCACTTGAGATGCAGAAGATGAATCGGAGACTCCCGTTGACTCAGTTGTTCGTCCTTCTCGTCGAATTCAGGAGAAATCTGCGAAGTCACCGAAGAAATCAGGTTGAGATGGATCTCCAATCTAATCGATAATCAATATCTCTTACAGTACCCACTCGTGATTCATCTGATCGTCCCATTCGTTCTAAACCAATGAAGAAGGAACCTCCCCCTCAATGCAAATCTGATCCAGCTGATGAATCGGAAGTCAGTCTCTTTCCTTCGGATGATTCGGAAGTTCCATCGAAACCTCTTCGTAAACCACCTCCTCATGCAATCAGAGAACGAAAGTCGAATAAGAATAGATCACCTAAGAAACCCGTGGAACCTGAATCCAGTGAACCAAAGAAGGTTCAGCCTAGAGAGGAGAAACCCAAGGATCCAATCGAACCCAGTGAACCAAGAAGAACCAAGAAGGATAGAGATCAGCCTAAGGATGAAGAACCTAAGGAATCTGTCGAAGCCAGTCAGCCTAGAAGAATGAAGAAGGGACGGGACCAACCAAAGGATGAGGAACCAAGAGAACCCATTGAACCGAGTGAACCCAGAAGAGTGAAGAAGGGTCGAGATGAACCCAAGAATGAAGAACCGATGGAACCAAAGAAGGGAATGGCACCATTGTGTGATAGAAGAGACTGTTGTATGCAGGATCCATGTGTGAAGAAAGAACGAAAGAATGAGAAGAAGAAGGAACCTGAATCTGATCAGGTACTGAAAGGGGGAAATGGAGGAAAGGGGAAACTGTATTTCAGCCAACTGTGACTGAGAAGGATGAGATTCCCTCTGGGAAGAGAGGAAAGAAGAAGAAGAATAAGACTAGAACAGATATCGTCATTCGAGATGACACTTCTACTACGAACAATACGAATATCGAGGATAGTCTCTATGTACTCAAGGTGATTGATCTTTAATCTTTCGAATTTGATATTTGACCTTTGCAGAGTATTCTCAAGAAACTCGAATCTTCTAACTCGATCAAACTGAAAAACAATCCGGATAAAGAGAAAGTGAAGGCTCAACTTGAGAAAATCATCAAGTGAGAATTGATTAACTCCCTATCAATGAATAATCTGATTGAGAGCCATCGAAGGAAAGCTTGCCAATGGAACGAAGCTCAATGCTGATGATCTCGATAGAATGAAGGTTCCCGCAAAAACGAGAATTCTAACTTGAATGAATAATATTCAGAGAATCGTAGCAAAGACGGCGGAGCTTCGTGGTACCGTCTCCCTTACGACTACGGTGGTCAGTGTGTGTGTGCACAAGAGGGCGACGATTACTAACCAATGCCGATGTGCAGAATAACTCGCCCTATTGACCCACTCGTCTAGTAAACGTCTACTTGTCACACCACACCACGCTTTCAGACTGTCACTGAGTCGATTTCGGTTGAAGACGAGGATACTAACTGATTTTTGATCGAACCAACATCTAAGATACCGTATCTGTATCATTTCTTCCGATAAATGTTCGATCCTTAACAAAACATGACTTTATTTCTTGAAAAGTGGGCTCGCAATCAACCCTCTTTGCATCTTGTCCTGAGGATCAAATACTAAAGTTATTCTTCGTCTCGATGTTAATTTGATTTGTTCTCGACAAGGTATTTGTCGAGGTCTCGTCAATCGTGAAATAGATTATCGGTTTGGCGCTCTCTAGTATTTGACATAAGATCTGATTGTCTTTTGCGGAAAAGATTTCAATTGAATACCTGACAAGATGTCTTCATTCCGCGAGTTTTTCCTACAAAACCACTTTACTAAAAGTTCAAAATTTTTGGTGCCTCATGCTGGAATCGAACCAGCGACCTTCTGTTTACTAGACAGACGCTCTGCCACTGAGCCAATGAGGCGGATGCAAGTTCCTTGCGGATTGGGAAATGTGTAGATACAATCTCGATTAGAAGATTTGACAGTAGACCTACAAAAAGTTGCGACCAGGGATCGAACCTACAATCTTCTGCTCCGTAGGCAGACGCGTTATCCATTGCGCCACGCGGCCATGTTTTCGTTCTCCCATACTTACTTACTTGACTCCCGCTCTCAATCACCGTAACAAAGGGACAAAGGAAACCCCGCGGGGAGAAGGGCTGTTGATAATCTTTTATCACAACAAAATGGCACTCCGATTTCTTCTCATCTTGACCCGATGGATTAGTGGGAGATTAGATGAGAAAGGGGAAGGGAAGAAGAATCAGAGATGATCTCAACCCTTTTTCAAGCACTTTCTTACTCTTTTTTCCTTTCTTCTTCTCAGCTATTATCGAATCAGATGGTCGATTTGAATCGAATGGACAGAAAGAAGGATACCGAAAGGGCGACGATTCTTACCATTTATGAGTGTCCATTCGATCTATACGATTCAACCATCGTATCACTTCCATTCCCGTTGGTTCTTCTAATTCGTTCATTGTCCTCTTCTCATCTCGAATGACTCTTCACACCTTCTCACTTACTCATTCAATCTCTTCTTTTCTCTTTCTCTCTCATTTTCTCTTCCTTAAAGAGAGAAATGACTTGTGAATGAGAGAAGAGACAATGGAAGACCAGCTGGGAGAACAAATATGATGATTCAGATGAAGAAGAAGAAGAAGATGATGACTAAGAGTTTCCCTTCTCTCCCTCTGAACCAATTGATATAACCAGAATAGTAGATGGTTGATTCATTGTAGAGGAGGTCAATGGTACTACTTTCCCCTTCTCTGTTCCATTCCCTCCGGGACACAAAAGCTTCATTAGTGAGAGACTGTGAAGGGAGCTAATCAAGGAAGAAGAAGAGACAGGGGATGATTTTGAATGTCCCCTCTCCTCTCCCTCCTCTCCTCCTCCCTTCTTCCCTCTCAAGAGTCTTGACCCGTTTGGAAGTGACTCATCTAAAGGGGATTTGCACCCTTTCTCACCTGTCCTCAAGAGGAATTCATTCGTCTTTACCCATCCTTCCAATACCAAGTTCGAATTTTCTCTATGCGATTTCTCTCGATTGATCCTTCATTTCCATCCTTTGCCAATTACTTTTCTTCCTTTCCTTCCTTTCATCCTTCATCATCCTTTTCGATTTCCTTTCTTGATCCATTCATTTCTTCCCCATTCTCGATGCTTCGACCAATAAGAAATACTAGAGTGATGTGGGTAAATCTGCTCAACTTTCAAGGTTTCCATCACTCTCAATACTCTTTCTCCCCATTGTACCACTATGTTTGCATCTAAGCTCTCTTTCTGGGCATAAACTGAGAGTTGTGAAGGATTATTAAAGGGAGAGTTGGGGCATCGAAGAGAGGGCAGAGAAAGAGAGAGAGAGGGAAAGGGAGGGGGAGGGATGGGAAGAGGGTAGGAGAGAGAGTGGGAGAGAGAGGGAGAGGGAGGGAGGGAACAGAGAGATACGAGATAGAATGGGAGAGAGGGGAAGTCCCTCTATCCTCCTTCCCTCCCCTACAGATCTTTTCCCTCTTCTCTCGGCCATTGAAGGTCTTCTTAGTGACTGGTTCATCTCAAGAGTTGGTGAGAGGGTGCGATTACCAAATTGTAACCATCGATGGTGAGGAGTGTACATTTCAAATTGAGAGTATTCTCATCTCTATTTGGTTACATTCTCACATGGTTCGTTTGCATGATTCGGACTAGTTCTCATCTACTCTTTGCCCTTTCCATTCTATCATTACCACTCCCCTTTTCTTCCTCATTTCTTCTCACAAAAGACCCGATGGAAGGAGAATCGTCTCTCTTCTCTCTCTTGTAAACCAGACTGTTCCATGGTGTGATAACTCCATCTCTTATCATTTCTTCGTCTCTTTTATCACTTGATGCGATGAAATCACTTCACAAGAGATGAATTCCATCGAGTGAAATCACTCTCTTCCCTATTCTCTTTCCTCTTCTCTTTACCATGGATAGATCACGTTCCACTCTCATATTTCACCCATTCTCATCCTCATTTCACAATTTCAAGCTGATAACTCGTCAACCTTTTCATAATCCTCGCATTCCATTCGAGATCACAGCGAAATTCCTATGTTATTCATGCTTTCACCTTCAATCTTGCGCAATTCCTTCTCTCTTTTCCTTCTCAGTCTCAGATTGTGATCTACTCTGGAATGACTGCCAAACTTTCACTTATTTCAATCTCAAACCGCCTTTCTTCTCTTTCTTCTATTCGTAAACTTAATCCCTTCGAACGATACCGTCGTTTCTTTATTCTTCCCAATTAGTCTGTGAATAATTAGCCACTCTCTTTGATCTATCCACTTCACTTCATGTTTATGCGCCGTTGCTTCATTGGCCTTCCTTCTAAGTCTGAAGTACATCGTGCTCTCTCCATTCCACATGATCTCTCGTCGATCAGAAAGAGCGAGAGAGTGAGCGATATTGAGAGAGTCAGAGAATTGCCCTCTGAAGCTAATCATCCACCTTTTGGTTGAGTGACTTCTTGTTGAGTAAGAGAGAGAGGGGTCGATAAGATCTTCCTCTCTGGTAGATTTCATCTCGATTACAAGCTGCATTCCATTGAAGTGAAGAAGAGGAGTGGTCAGAGAGAGAGAAAGAGATGCCCCAAGGTGAAATCGACCCTTTCTAGCCGCTAGAAGAGCATTTTCCACCTCTTTCCTACGATTTTTCCCTCCTCATTCGCACGTTCGTTTATCTAACAGTTTCATCCCAGTTGCCTACAGATGGTCTCCTTCCTCTCTCATTCCTCTCCCCTTTCTCTCCATGATCCATTCCCATAACTCGACAGATGTCTTTTCTTCTCTTCCTCTTTCTCTCCGTTATGCCCATGATTTCCATTCATGGTTATCTTCTCTCTTTCTTCCATGGGAATTCTTCCTCTTCCCTTCCTCTCTTTGCTATTCAATCGTTCGAATCCTCGAATTGACTCGATCTACCACTTTTTGCCATCTCTACCCATCCCCCTCCTCTTCCTCCCCTTGATCTACCACACCCTTCTACCGTACCCTATCATCAATCCTCTACTCAGCCCCGATTCTCAAACCGTTTTCCTCCCTTTTCTTCCTCCTTCTTTTCTCTAAACGCGCATTAATTTCGACCGTCCTCAATTCGCTTGAGGGAAAAGGGAAGAAAATGGCCCTCCCTCTCACAAACTCTTACCAATTGACAGTTCCCTCTCACTCAGAGGATGAAATCATTCCATCCAGCTCATTGTGACGTGAGATCTATTCTGAGTAGAATAATGAGTGAAAGAGAGAAAAGGAGTAATTACTCATGGGATCATAGTAAAAAGTGACCTCATCCTCCCTTGATACCTATCCATTCTCTTTTTGCTGTTTGTTCCCCTCAATTCCATGTCATTTCTAAGTTCTAATTCGTAGTTTCCGGTCACTTCCCCTTCTCTGACTCACATCTTCCATTATCATTCCTTCCCTGAGGGCACTCTCTTCAATCTGATTGATCTATCTTCACTCTCTTCAATCTCTATTCCCTCTCTTCACTCTCTTCACTCTCTTCATATCTCTCATTCTCTTGTTATCAGTCTATAGTGATGACTAATACATTCCGCCCTCACATTCTCTCAGTTGAAAGAGGACGACCGATAGATTCACTCCTCCATTCTCCATTCCCCTCCTTGGTTTGAACTTTACCCTCTCCCTTTCATCCGTTCTTTCTTACCGTATCCTTCTATCGCATCATTACATCTTATGCGACATTTACCCTGAGCGTTTAGATGCATTTTGATCATATCGTTCATAGTGCATTGAGTGAGTGGGCGATGATAGGTCGATCAGTCAATTCGTAGATAGGATGGTTCCAAATATAGACGAAGTGCATCATCACCACCTCTCCTTCTCACCTCCCCTCTCCCCCCCCTCCTCCCTCCTTCCCTCCTTCTTCCTTCGTCCATTCCGGTCTCATCCTCTCGTCCACTACTCATTGTTTTCTCCCCCTCTCCCGCTACAAGCCACTAAGTACCCAGTAATAACCGTAATCGGAACGGATCGAGCCTGTTTTGATCTGTCCCTCCCTTCTTCATCTTCTTCATCCTTCATCCTTCTTTAGTCGCAGTGATTACAGTATTCGCTCATTATCGTCTAGATCAAAGCTCAATCATTTCAATGAGGAAATTGGAATCGTTTCCTTGATTGCTCCTTCTTCTCTTCTCCCTCCGGATGCTTCCCCATCAGTACCCCCTCTCCCCCTACAAGCCCTCTTCTCCTTATTCATGTGTCACTCTCCGATCATCTTCTCTCTTTCTCTGCTCTCTCCTCTGTTTCCCTTCTCTCTCTCTTCCCTTTCAGTCGTAAAAGATCTTTCCATGGGGCTAACACATCCATAAATGGCCAATGGTCCGTTCGTAATAGGGAAGAAATCAACAAGCATCCCTCCTTCTCATCTTCCAATCACCACTCCTTCCAATTCAATATCCCTCTTCTATTCTTCATCCCGTTCAAGCCCTCCCAAGTGTCTCTCCCATCACTTTTCGATAATTACCGTAATCCTCTCGTGATCGCAAACTGAGGGGAAAAGTCATTGACTCGTGAGCGATTTGTTGCGAGAAAATAGTCGCCATTTGAAGAAATGAGAAGAGTGACATGACATGTATCTAGAGATGATTGCTTTTCTGTAGGGTTCTTACTTATTTTTAGTTCATTCGTTGATTTATTCTTCAGTTTCACCTTGATCAACGCGTCATTCGATATCATTCAATCTCAACGTAAACAACATTCCATTGATAAGTTGCTGAACTGTTCAAATTCAAATGTTATTGCTAATCCTCCCTCTTATCACTTCTTTCTCTCTACCCTTCACCCCTCAGTCTTATCATTCTTTCCTCTTTCTTCACTACTGAATCATCAAATCAATACACGAGTAGATCAAATGGGATAATCCCATCCTCTTTTCTCTTGACTAAGAAGAGAAGACTAGATAAAGCGGGACTAGGATCACCATTCAATCTCTTTCTTCTCTTTCTCTTCTCTCATCTTCAATCGAGCATACTTTCTAAATGGAGTGGCATGGAAGGAAGGGGAACACTCTTCTCTTCTCTCCTCTAATGGAAGCTACTCTTTACCCCTCCCATTTACCATCTCCCTCTCCCCTTAGGCATTCCCTTTGATTGTTACGTGTGAGAAGTCTCTTCCTCTAATATTTGGTGATGCTCTCTCTCTCTCTCTTTCCATTGTATTCCATTTCTCACCCTCGAGAGTCCTTCCATTCACTTCAATTCCACTTGTCATTTCAACTCCAATAGAGGGAGAAGTCACTTTTTATCCGACCGTTGCTTCCACTCTCGAAGAGAAGGAGATCCTTCCACATTCTGTAGGAATTCACTGAAGACTACCCAGTCATCTATGCGGCTGTCTTATTGTATCTGATGCTTGGCATTCTCTTGATTAATCTAAAGCACGCGCTCATGAAGATGTCAACAGTATTCACCAGCCTTTTTCTCTCAACTAGATCATAGTTATTAAGTCGCCCTCAATTCACCGTTTACTCTCTTTCTGTATTGGGATGACAGCTGACCAAGAGAGAGCAATTACTTGATTCCTCCCCTGTCGTCAGAGATTCCATTCAGTCCCATTATAGGACTGACCTTCGATGAAGAGAGAGAATCATAGAGGGACTGCAGTTACCCAATGGTTACCTCATTGAGGAGAATGGGTTCAGTCACACATGCTCTTCATATTCACAGCTTCTTTCCGATCATTCGCTAAAGTCGTTCTCACTTCATCCTGAACGATTCTAGTGCAATAAAAGTGAATAATCAAGCAATAAACAGTGGTATTACTTCGTATTTCTCCTCAATACTTCCTGATTCGTCCTCTTTCTCTCTCTCTCAACAGTACTTGACTGTATCTCCGATTACTCGGATGCCAATCGTCTTCTCTCTTCATTCCCCTCCCTGTATCCCTACTCTCTCTTTCTCTACCCTCTCTCGATCTACCATACTCTCTCCTTCGTCGGGACTTCAGACGATGTTTGTATGAATGTGCAATCCGTGTACTCAATTCGGAGAGGGCCACAAAGATCATGGGGATTGAAGAGAGGAGAGAGAGGGAAGAGAGAGGGAAGAGAGAGAGAGAGAGAGAGAGAGAGAGAGAGAGAGAGAGAGATGTACAGTCTCCTTCTGTGAAACTCAAGCTCCTTTTGTCTGCTCTTCGTTTCACTTCAAACTCGTCTCTTTTATTACTCTCTCTCTCTTTACTGCCCCCTACTTTTCCCCTGCTGATCAACCCTCTCTTCACTTCAATCTCAGATCATCATTTACCTATTCCAGTCAATACCGTATGATTGACCTACCGTAACTTCCTGTAATTCCCTTGGAGACCTCCCTTGATTCTCTCGTTGATTGGTTGAAGGGTGAGAGAGTGCTCTTTCCCCTTTCTTCTCTCTACACAAACCCATCGGAATCTTCTCTTCACTGACCAGTTCCATCTCACTTCCTTTCCTTCGAGCCGCTCTTTCACGCATCTTCACGCACATTCCCGTGATCTTTGATATTTATTCGATTAATTTGATCTTTGATCTCTGCAGATGACTGAGGTCGACGATCCTTTCTTGGCGCAGATCGAATCGTTTGCGATCGCACCACCGGAGAAACGGTTAGTGATCATCTTTGTTGTTTGTTGTTTGTAGTCTGATCTTTGATCTTCAGATTAATCGACGATGAAAGTGTTCTTCCTTCGTCGATTTCATCGATCAACTACGAATTTGCGAAGAAGATCAGCTCAATTCACACTGAGAAACAACAAAAAGTGAGAGATTTCAACAGTTTTTCCTGTGTTTTGTTATCATTCATTGTTGACTTGGTGGATAGATCAGTGGACGTGAGAGTGGATAGATGAAGATCTGGAATGAATGAGGAAGAGACGAGATCTTCTCAATGATCCATCCATGTTTTGGTCTCTATCCTTGAATAGCCCTTCTTTCTCTTCTTCCCTTCTTCCCACCCTTTCATCTTCCCCTTCTTCAACTATTTGTTTAGCCTCGATCAATGTTGAGATCCCTCTTTTATCTCTCGATTCGGGGCAAGAAATAGTCAGTTCTCACTGAATATCAAGCTGATTTGAAGCCGAGACCTTGGACCATTAAAGGGGGAATCATCTCAGAAGAATCATAAGATTGGTTGAATGATGTGGTAATCTCTTCGTGACTCATCTCTATTAGATGACACAATTCTCCTTGAGAAGAAGGCGATAATCCATCGCAACTTCTTCTCACTAGCAGAACTCTTTTTGGGCACGAGGGAAACAAAAGGAGAGAAAGAGTTGTGAAGCGGAACAGATTTGTTTGAATGAAGGATGAGGTTTCCAGCATACTAAGAAGTCATTCAACCGTTAGAGCGAAGGGGAAAAAGGAGAAAACTGCTGAAAACTTGTGCATGGACGATGTATTCTGAAAGTAACTCATTCATAATCTGAACCCTTCCTCTCTTCAGAATCTTCGTTCCGACGTGATCGTTCCCTCTGGAGGAATGGTCGCGGCCGCTTCAGGATATGAACCGAAGAGAGTTGAGAAGATTAGTCATGATCAAGTCAACGACTGGAAGGCTCAGGTATATCTCTTTGGTCAGAGTTGAGAGAGAGAGCACGCGAAATGAAGGCGAATTCTTCATAATGCTTGCATTCCATCATGTTCATTATTGATCTTATTCAGGTTCTCCAATCAACGCGTCCTCGAAATCAGTGGACGCATTCCAATGATGTTGAGGAATCGAAGGTATTTAACAATATTTTCATATTTTAATGGTTCAACTTCACCAACGAACATCACCGAGTGTTCCGATTGTCCGAGTGAGTGTTCGGAAAACATCACCAACATATCTACCAACTTCATCAACCAATTTCAACATAGTAAGTAAACAAGAAATTGTAGGCGTACGCTCGTGCAGTGGCAGCTCAAATGCAACAGGAAGAAGCAATTCATCATCCAATTCGAGTGACCACTGAGCATACGGTAAGATCTTATCGATAATCGATGACTGATCGTCAATTTCAGAAATCTCCGTCCTCATCGACGATTGAAAGTTACCCCTCGCCACTGAGGAATGGAAAGGTCAGATGAGTTTCAGAGGGTGAATTAGAACGGGAACAATCGGGTCAGTAATTATGGTAGGATTTCGAAGCAAACGAATATTTCTAATGGATGATATTCAGACGATTATTGACTCTTCCGATAAATATTCGGACTATTCATCTGCGTCATCCCACAAATCTCCCTCTCCGTCCCAATCATCACCCAACTCTGCATCGGACTATTCAGGTACGTCTCTCAACTCCTTCAAATTAGGAAGAATCTTGGTTTAGAATTGAAGAAGAATAGTTAAACTGCTAACTGAGGAAAAGGAAAGATAGAGACAAAGTACACATTTGCAACACCTAAATCATGTATTTTCAGTTACGATCAGTCCATATCACCGTGCGCCCGTTTCCCTTTCTTCATACGATAGCAAACCCGCCCCTTCTCAACCATCCAAACCAATCCAAGAAGTCAAAAAGGTAATTTCGCTTTGATTTTATTGAGAACGGTGCCGTACCGGGCCTTAGCTGTGTACACCACCAGGCGTGGTTTGTCTTATAACAACTGTAGAATCGGCTTGATTGTAGAAGCAACTTTATATTTACCCTTTTATTCAAAAACCATGCATAAAAACTTTTCAGGCGCCTCCTCCAGCGGTTCCCAAGAAGACCGTAACGATCGTCGAAGGAGCTAAAATTGTTCCTCTTCCACAACCGAAGAAAGTCGAACCACCTAGACAAGTGTTCCATGGAGGATTGAGGAGTCAGACACGGTTTGTGCTTTCTGATTGCCATTATGATCTTTGATCTCCCTTTTTTTAGCTCAGCGAACTTCAATCCTCTCCGATTACCAATGGACACGTCGAATTATACGTGGAAGAAGAATGGAGAGGAACAAGGGAATGGATCGAGAGATGAAGAGAGAAGAGATAATGGAAAATGGGAGAGAAGACAGGAGATTATTGAGGTAGGGATTAGTCAACGATCGGTTGATAATGAATTACTTCAGGAAGAGGATCTCGATATGGATGATCCAGCTCGAAGGGGAGTCGTCAGAGTAGTCCAACCACAGAGAGATAATGAGTGAGTCAAGACAATTACTTTTGAAGAAAATGGCAGTATGAATAAGTGAAGAATTTTGTATATTTCCAGTTCGGCCTCCTCTTCTCGTCCTCATTCCTCTGCATCGACCACTCACTCCAATGACTCCGTCAATTCAGCCCTGCAGGTATGCAATCGATAACATACTGTAATACAGTATAGATAGAAGGAAAATTAATTGTCGACCGTATTCAGGAGCGATGTCGCAAGAAATGGGCGGAGTTAGTGGCGACAGTGGAGGAAGAAGAGGATGAGATCAAGCAAGTGTTATCATCCGAGAGATCTTCTCCCTCTTCGTCCTCTCGTGGGCCAATTGTCGTACCTGCACAGGCACCATCCGCATCTGTTATTGGTGAGGAAATCTTCGAATTTATGAGTTGCACGAATAGTTTCGCTTTCTTCAGCATGTACATTCGTCGATAAGAAGATGTTTTAGTTGTTAGCGATGTCTGAAACCGATAACGAGTCAATTTCAGGTGATTGCATGGTGTGTCACAAGCGAGTTCTATCAACGGAAAGATCGACTACCGTAGAGAGACAATTAGTACACGATTTATGCTTCAATTGCAATGTGTGCAGGAGACATCTGGGGTGAGAACTATTTATTTTCATCCTATCCCTTCCCTTGCGTCACGGATAGTTTTCACTGCTGTCAGAAGGTCATTTCATACACTAGACAAGCTCATGTAATTGAACCTATTCATCTCCCAGATAGATAGCTCCTTCCTTCCATTTCCTCCTTTCCTTCGATGGTTCCAATCCATCTTCTTCCCTTGTCGTTTCTCTTCCTCTTCAAGTATCTCTCTCTCTTCTCTTCTCTTCTCTTCACTCATCACAATTCCATCTTCAATCTGCGTCTCAATCTAATTATTAGAGTGTGTGACTGAAAGGAAGACCAACTTATTACTGCACTCCCTCTCTCTCTTTTCCTTCTCTTCTTCCTCCTCAGTTTACATGAACACCGGCTCTTTTTACTTCCCAGTAACCCCCATCTCTATACTTTTCTATCATCAGTATTTTTTTACAATTATTATAAATAATATAAATATGAATCGATTGCAGTGACCGTCAGCACGTCTACGCCAAGGGAAAATTGTATTGTGAGGAAGATTTCCGATTCACAGGAATGAATGAAACGACCGAGAAATGTGCAAAATGCTCCACTCCCATTGTAGATATGGTCAGTTATCCATTAAATCCTATTTTTGCGTTGCATTCTGTTGCAGTTTTTGTCAACATGCTTATTATCAACAATGTGGTAATGGTTAATAATTGATCATTCAGGTTCTCCAAGCCCTCGGTCGATCCTTCCATCCCGCTTGCTTCCGATGCACCAAATGTAGATGTTGTCTCGATGGAATTCCATTCGCTTTGGATGGAAAGGGAGAGGTCAGTCAGCATCAGCGATTAACATTTTTCATCGAAATCAAAATATAAAGATGGTTATTGTTAAAAAAATCTTCGATCTCAATAACTTTTCTATTTGCAGGTGTATTGCATGCCTGATTACCATTCTCTCTTCGCTCCTCGTTGTTCCTCTTGTACTAATCCAATTCTTCCCGATCCAAAGACTGGAGAGACAATTAGAGTTGTCGCCATCAATAATGATTACCATGTGGAATGCTACGTGTGCGAGGTGAGACCATATCCGATTAGAATCTCATGATGTACTCTACTATTCGTTACATTGTAGTTAGATACCGTGAAAACGTGTATGAAATAAGTCAATTCAGGGTTGCTCGACTCGTCTGGCCGATGACTCGAACAGCAAATGTTATCCACTTGGAAAACATCTTCTCTGCTATGATTGCCATCTATTATGGAGAAGAACAGGAGGAGAAACGCAACCAATAACTGATCTTTGATCTCTCTTAACCCACTCTCAATCTCATACACATCACATCTCGCTCATAGTCACAATCATCGCTCATATTATTCCAGTCCGCTACTTATCTTGCTTTACGCTGTCGAACTTGCGCTCGTTAGCGCCGAATATATCGATCGAAACAAAGTGCCTCTCTTTCATCGCTTTCCCCCACTCGAATCTACTTCAATCATTGTGCACGCAATCCAAATATTCGCTTTTATTCCGATTTCTTTCCCAGTTCACTTTCATTCGTTCATTCAATAATCTCGATTTCACTCATCACAACTCGGTTGCAATACAAATGATAGATTATCAGATAATCAAATAGTTTAAATCATCGAAGTTATCGGAATGATAAAGAATGTACAAGCATCAGCAGCATTGTTACTCGAAAGAAGGAAAGTGAGATGCGGGACTGACCCGATTGAGACTAATAAGAGATCAATGATCATTGAGAGATACTTTTGATTGGCCCTTTCCGAATGAAGACTTCACTGCATTTGACTTATTTCGAATTGATCGTCTTAACTAAAATAATTCCCATTGAGAGAAACGATAAACTACAAAATAACCTCTTTTCTCACGTTCACAGAAAGAAGCAAAAGAGTCCACGCGGGGCAGAAACACTGATAGTCAACGATGACAAATCTGAAAATAGGGAATGGGAAGACGGCAAAAGAGTTGCCCATGGCTGGAATCGAACCAGCGTCGCCACGGCCACAACGTGGAGTACTAACCACTATACTACATGGGCCGATAGCTGAGGGTCACAGAGGCAATAATGGCATTGCGCTCACCTTTTCTGATAGAGAAATTCGGAGAAATAGTTGTACATGTAAAGAGCATGAGCGGCCATTAAAAGAGTACCGAATGATTGAAGTGCACCGACGAGGAGAAGAGAAACCTGAAGTTTGGATTGTACGAAGAAGGAAACTCTCACGGGGTTTAGACCGAATAAACGCGCACTGCTCACATGGCTTGCTGTTGCATGAGAAAGAGGAATTGGTTCTAACCTCACTCTTCTTGTGTCTCTTCACCATTTGTGTCATTCTGAGTGCAGTGATAACTGTCGATGCAGTGACGATTCCAGCCGATGAAAGATAGAAAAGAAGAGATATCAAGGAATTCTTCGGCTGAAAAAAGAGACGAATTAGTCATTGAAGAGCGGGAAGAACGGAAGCACTTTGCACATATTGAAACCATTAAACTGGAATGAGGGAAAAGTCCTTTTCGATAAGTGCTTTCGCGGTGCTAATATAAGCTCACATAATTTATAATCTTCACATAATTCATGCCAATTCCATTGGAAACATCCGAGTAATAAGCCTACAAAATATGAGCTTCATTACTTCTCTGGACTGAAGTTCTTTTTACCGGTGAGATGAGAAGATGCCAGCAGAGAGGAAGGGGAAGAATAAAGATAAGAATAAGAGCGATGGGAGTGAGATAAACCCACACCTGAATGGTATCGATGAGTGGATTGATGACATACTTCCTTACCCTCACGAAATCGTTTAATAAAAGTACCGAACACATTCGATTGAGGGAAATGGCGATATTTGAGAAGATCTGGAATGATACACATCAAGGGAATATCCCAAGTACTGAATACCATTGCATAGGGAAGATAATATAGTGCAAAGTAGGGAAGTGAAAGTAAATAAGTGGGTTCGGATAGTGAAGAATGCATTATTGGATCACAGAAGATTCCGACTCCAGGAATTCTCATGAAGATTAGATTCACGAAGAAATATCCCATCGACTAAAGGTTCCTTTTTAAATTAGCAACTTCGTAAGTTACTTACCAATGCGGCTGAAACCAAATACAGAGTGAAGAAAGAATCATTCAGAATTCTCGGTTTTCTAATCATATAAGAACGGAATAGGAAGATATAAATAGCGAAAGAAGGAATGGCAAGTATCATTTCGATGCAGATCTGAATGATCTCATTCGTTTTGAAAATATGCTAATTCGACACCTCGAACACGTCAATGAGTTGTGTATGGCAGTTGTAGAAAGCGACCATTTCTGGAAAATACGGAAAATTAGGAAACGGATATTAGCAGACGGATCACACGAAATAACATCATGGAAGTAAATAAGTTCATTGATTCTCTCACGATCTCTCAACGTGGGCGAAGAATACACATGGTTTCCACCCCTCGAAGAGTGAGAGAAATCAACGCCATTTCACACTCTCCAGAGGATAAAATGGATGAGACTAACAAAGATGCCCAGACTAATTAGATGAGTTCTAAGAATCAGAATGAAATGGGCTGGAGACAAGGGAAGGAAGGAGATGTTTCATAGCGTGGTCATTGTGATATTCCCGAAAGGAAAGACTGAAAATTGAGACAACGAAAAGAGAGTCGGAAGGGAGGAACGGATGGGGGAAGGAAGGGATGAGAATAGGAAAGTGTTTCAGAATGATGACTCGCTCTCTCTTCCTTTAGTCCATATGACCCGTGTGAAAGAAGAGACTAAAATAGACTGAGACACATGACTGGAATTGAATTGTGAAGGATGGTTAAGATTGGAATAGTCATTTTCTGACCCTTGAGACAGAACGACGACTTCACTTGAGCATATTGACAATAGAGGGAAAGAGATAAGAAGAGTGACGAGATCAAGGTCAGAAGAGACGTTTAAAACAGTGGAAGAAGTTGAAGAGAAAGAGGAGAAGTGAGATTGTCACTCGTATTCAAGATTGATTAGATTCCCGAGAGAATGGTGACAGAGGTGTTCACGATTGGAAAGTTATATAGAAAAGGAATTGAAGAGGATGGGAAGAATGCAGATTCGAATGTCGAACAGATTCACTTTCGACACTCGAAACTTCCCAGGAAAATGCATTGAATTCCGTCGTGTTCGAAAGAGAGAAAGAAAAGAAGAGAAGAAAGAGAGAATGGAAGAGTTTGAAGAGCAGAGAAAGTGGCTTTGAAACTTTAATTAACTTAATTTATTCAATGGAGACGATCCATTAGATGCTGTTTCAATAGGGGTTTGCATTATACTTCTAATATCTATGAATCCCTACGGGGAAAGAAAAGTTGCCTCCAAGAGTTTTCTCCGTGTCGCTTTTCCTTATGCATAAGCAATGGCTCAAGTTACGGTTCCTTTCTTTTTCTCCGTTTTTCACGGTTCCTTGACTACAAAGATGGGTTCCTAGCATGAGTAAGCGGAAGGATGCGGTTTTATAATCGATGAAATGAAAACAAGGAAATAGATTTACTACACAACTAGCGTCCTTCGGACGCGTCGCCCTCCGGGGGCCCCTGCCGGGGGCTGTGGGGCTCGCTACGCTCGCCGTCCTTCGGACGCTCGCCGACCGCTCCGCTACGCGCGCGAGACGAAGAATGAATGCACTCGACTCTCTCTAATAGGATTAAATGCGCCAGATTTTGTCGACAAGAAAGTCAGAGATTCCCCTAGTTGTAATAGATAAGACAAGATAGTCCTCTCCTCTGCAAAAACATTTCCGTCTCTGTGTTCCCTCTTCTGAGACTAATTTTCAGTCTTTTCTTTCTCTCTTTCTATTGCAGAATGTCCAAAAATGAACAAGTAGAGCCATCAAGAAAGGCGCATTTTCAACAACGAATTGTTGAATTTCATGTAGAGTAAACGATAATTGATTTCAAGATACACTTGAAATAATGAGGACGAGGCCTTTTCAACACAGACACTAACAACTAGATAGATAATTTCATTTAAATGTCCGAACTATTGCAGAAATTCTATACAACAAATTTATCGATAGGGGGAGGAACTCTGGGGTTCACTTCGACCCTCTTTAATTCACTGATTGAAGTTTCCAATGGATGGAACAGCTGAAGCAGCCTTGCAGTCAGAAAGTGGAGTCTGAGTGAGAACCGAAGGATGGACTTGAGATAGACTGCTATCTCTGCAATACAATACATTACACTACACATGAGAGAGGAATGATCTACCTGTCAGCTGCAGTTCTAATTTCATCGTTGCATTGAATATCTCCGTCACTGTAGTTTGTTCATTATCAATTGAATGATGAGATATTGAATACCTGAGTGAAGTCACTTCAGAAATGATCGAATTGAGGAGTTTATCGATATCTTGGTTTGACTTCGCAGTGTTAACCTCACTGAAATTGGAAATGAGATAATTGAGAACAGTGACACAGATAAACCTGAGATCTCTTGCGGTTCTCTCTGCACATGAAGTAGGATAGACACGAGATCTCATGTCTCCTCCCACCGGTCCCATCTCATTACCGTATACGGCAGTGTTGGTCGATGAACTATAAGAGATACTGTAAATCTGATTAGCTACGTTAACCTTACGTCTTGGCATTAGCAGTTCTCTCGCAAGAAGATGCAGGCTGGGCTCTGGATCTCATGTCTCCTCCGACGGGTTCGAATTCATTACCGTATACGGCAGTGTTGGTGGATGAGCTATAAAAAAAGAACTGTACATTTGCTGTGTTACAGCAT
>LS484858.1:621910-663586 GCA_900490705.1 Pristionchus arcanus | reverse complement strand
AATTTTGTTCTGAGTGATTACTCTAGTCATTGCCGAGTAGGCTCGAGATACAATTTTATTAGAGATAGCAAAGGGTTAATGCACAGACCGGGAATCGAACCCGGGGCTTCCGCTTACCGGGCAGGAGTTCTACCACTGAACTACCTGTGCACCTGTGCTATCTCATCTCTGGGTGAATGATACTCTCATTTGGAGTCATATTGATCCTTCAATATGAGGATTATTCTGATATGTTCCATCAATCCGACGCCTTAAAACTGGTGTTAGTAACGTTGTTACCCCGGTGCGCAGTGATACGATGTATCCGCGTTGCGAAGGATCAATATGACTCCAAATGAGAGTATTGTTGTATTCTGACAAGTGATTTGATTCATTGAAGGTCGTGAGGAGTTCATTATCAATTTCACTTCTGGACCAAAAGTCGAATTGGATGATGAAGTCAATGAATTGGACAACAGGTATCACTACAGATTCTGTTTACTGTTTCGAAACTCTTTGGTCAATCAATAGTTGCATACTCAGTTCCACACCATTCCCTCTCTACCTCGTTCCTCCCTCATCCTCTCCCTCTCTTGCAATTCCCTCTTCCTCCCACACTCAATCGAATCTCGTGTATTTCCAAATTAGTGATCGGCGTTTCCCTTTGAGAGGAGAAAATTCCCCGAATTCCTTCATTGGAGGTAATGACAGGGATCAAATTGCACTCAAAATAACCAAGAATGTATAATGATGCAGATTAGGGTTATGGAATGAAGAGTTCCGCTCTACATTTATTTTCCAAATAAACTTGGATAAAATGGCTTTGCAACAATATGTGATCAATCTCAGACTTCTCTCAATCCGTGTTGACGTGGCGGCTAAAAGAGTCTACCTCAATGCATGCATTGATGGCGAATGGGGAAGGTATGATGAAGAGAAGATCAGACAGTGAGAGACCCTTCAATTGAAGAGAAGGAGCTGTGAAACACAAATGGACTGCTGGGGATGAGTTCGATATTCGAGTGAGATGCCACAGGGAATGCTATGATGTAAGCTACCCTTATCCTGAAGATTAATTCAATGATCAAAAGAAGTGCTCATGTAGGTGTTCATCGATTACACTCTCGTTGCAACATTCGCCCATTATCGTCCTCTTTCTTCCGTTTCTCATCTCTACATCAATGGAGATATCGAACTGGCTTCTGTTAGCTGGGAGGGAAAGTACTATGTGAGCGACATGCCCATTCTGTCAGTCTCATTGACCTCTCTTCTCGTTCAGAATCTACCCTACTCCGCTGAGATTCCAGACAATCTCTATCCCGGAAGGAGACTTCACGTGTCTGGAACATTCAAAGTTGATGGTATGGTTGATTCCATCTAGGAGTCAACTAAGGGATCTATTCAGAAGAGAGAAAGATCAAACCGTCATCATTCTACATCGATCTTCTCTCTGGCACAAACTGCGCTCTTCACTTCGAACCGGTCCTGGCACGAAAGGTGAGAGTACGGTATATGGGATGTATTGAATGATTCATATTCAGAAAGTGGTGAGGACATCGTGCATGGGCGGAGTTTGGTCGGAGGAGCAGGTACGTCGAGCCTAGTCTGCCATCGTTCCAAATGCTTCATCTTCAGGTATCATCGGAAGGTGGTTTTCCATTCAAGAAAACAGGAAGTAATCTCTTCGATGTTGTCGTTGCTTGCAATGAGAATCAATTCTCGGTTTGTCCATTAGAGAGGGAAAGGGAAGAGATGGAATCACTTCAGTTCTACGTGAATGATGTTCTCCTTGCTGTCTTCGACCACGTTGTCGCTCCTCGAACAATCGATAAGATTGTCGTCCATGGTGATATCGTACTCCATGGTGTCCATCTCAAGTGAACGTCGACTCAAGCAAAGCACTCACCGCACCACTCACAACACAATCATATTCCTTCGCAGAGCGACCCCATTCCTTGAGCTTCAGAGATAATAACGTACATGCTACAATACTGCCAAAACATATATCGATCGCGTATCTACCTTGCTTTTTAACAGTATTTGATAAAGTGTTTACAGTGGGAATTGTTCTGTAATTATTTTCAAATACCGTTAATATTATTCAGCAGTGTACATTGTGAAAGTTGTAAATGACCAGTTTATTATCAACAGTTGATCCATTAATACTGTGACGTAAAAGAAGGCAGACAATTGGATAATCCGTAAAATCATTCTGCTAGGCACATTTTAGCTCAAGAGATTGACACTTGCACGAGGAAAAGATCAATGAAAGGCAGTTATAAATATTGAGCATATAAATATTGAGGATAAATAGAGAAAAAGAGGTCTCGTAAAATAAATCGTAACTATCTATAATAGAATAATAACACATAAATATGATAAAACAATGAGCATAAAAATAACAATTATTCCCCATCAGAGAGATGTTCTTGTTCGACTGATGAAGACGATGCAATCTTATCGAGATCTTTCGAATAGAGTTGCTTATTTGGACAAATTCTAACTACTTGAGATCCATTCGACCCGCTTACAATCACGAATTTAGGAGGTTCTCTGAATAAATCCTCTTTATAAAATGAGTTAGATTCCATTAAAATATCACTCACGTATTCGGTTTCGCATCAATTCGAGGAATATTCGTAACGACGATATGATGGGGATTTCTAATGGAAGTTGGAATTGTGAACTTGCTTGGTCGAGATTGCTTAAGATTGAAGGCTCCTTGACTGTGCTAATGAGTGTTATTCTTACCTTACTCACAGTCACACCCGATCCATCGACTACTAATCGACAGACAGAAATGTGCAATGTTCCACTCTTTCTCTTCATTGCGTATAATCGAATACTGAAAAAAATACATTGTTTTTTTGAACAACTCATAGTCCTTACTCAAGAATGTGAACATCATTCGTCACTTCATACTTGAGCAGTTCAGTGTGAATGGCTGGAATCATTCGTGAACTTGCATCACCATAACAGGAAATATGACTAACCAATCGCATCCGATCCCTTGGGCATTTTCCATTCAGTGAATTGAATTACATTCGCAGGATCATCTTCCATCTAAGATTTACGTCACGTCTGATTAGGGATTATCATGATATTCTCACGTGTAGAACAACGAGTATTCCGATTTTGGGACCCTTCGCAACAAATATCACATCCAAATAGTCGTCGTGCACACCTGAAATTCATTTCAAGTTCGATGTTTCAACCATGAGTAACTAACTTTTTTTAGTTGACAACGAACAAATTGCAGTGATCGATCCTTTCCAATCGGGAAACTGCAACTCCTGTAGAGAAATATATTGAACAAGTCATATTCATAGGGAAAATCCTTTTAGAGCTCAAGCATAAGAACATAACATACGACATGTTTCCTCGGATAGTACTCTTGATTCCTTCCGATCAAAAGAAACGCTTTCGTATCGGAAATCAGCCAGATATCGTGAACTTTCTCGCCATCTCCCATTGTGAGCATATTCTACAAATTAGCTTCATTATATATACAGTTTCTATAAACACAAATAGTCGTTATAAGTTTGAATGATCACTCGAGGTGCAAAGGACAGTTAATGCCAACCTTGATCTTGCTCAAATCAATTGATCTTCCCGTTTTTATAGAGTGTAAATGTGTTGCGTTGTATTGTTCTTCGTTGGGGTTCGTCCGGATAAATCTAAATACAAAATTCGAAAATAATTCTCACATATGTCATTGGTTATTACTTGAGAGTTGAAGATGTAAGAACTGTGTAATAGTTGGAAGATTTTTCCGAGAATTGCTGTTCAAAGAATCGAATCTAAGAGATTAGATATAACTATCTATAGTTGTTAATGTCAATGAATTTCGTACACTCAATATCTGTGTCTTCTCAGAATGAAGGATGTAGGATTCTTTAGGAGACTCCGCATGATCTGATATAGTATCTGAAAAGTAGTTCTATCGTTCGATACGGTAAAGCATCGAAGCGCCTTCTATTATGTAAAGCCGTAAACTATTTCCTACTTTCTACTGTCTTACAAGGGAAGGTCGCCAAGTGTCCGTGGAGTATCCGAACGCGCTTTCTACCGTGGGTAGGGCATCGCCTGGGAAGCCCAAAACTGATTTTCATTTTTGCCGAAGACACCCAGGTGCCGAGAAAAAATCAATAATCTGTTGGCAATGGAAATCTCACGTAGCATGCGCAGCCCTCATGATCACTCCCTGATCTCCTCGTCCCAACTGGCTGCCTAGCTCAATTGGTAACAGGATGGTCTACTAGGCAAGAGGGTGTGGGTTCGGTTCCCCATGCTGTAACTTTTTTTGCCGGATTTTGAAAAATTGATTTCACAAAATTTTATCGGTATTTGACATAGTTTTGACATTTGTATTTATTCCTGAATAACGCAGACCGCTCTTCAACTGCGAGAGGACGAGAGAACTATTTTGAAGTATCTGGAAACTTGTTTTTTTTCATCTCACAAACTCGTTATCGAACTACCGAAACTCACTTGTTCAGGTGAAATTACTCGAAAAAAGTAAAAACTATGCCAAACACCGATAAAATTTTGTGAAATCAAATTTTTAAAATCCGGCAAAAAAAAGTTCCAGCATGGGGAACCGAACCCACACCCTCTTGCCTAGTAGACCATCTTGTTACCAATTGAGCTAGGTAGCCAGTTGGGAAGAGGAGATCAGGGAGTGATCATGAGGGCTGCGCACGCTACCGTGAGATTTCCATTGCCAACAGATTATTGATTTTTTCTCGGCACCTGGGTGTCTTCGGCAAAAATGAAAATCAGTTTTGGGCTTCCCAGGCGATGCCCTACCCACGGTAGAAAGCGCGTTCGGATACTCCACGGACACTTGGCGACCTTCCCTTGTTAGATAATTTAGATTTCTCTTAGATCCTCACCAATCTCTTTTAGATAAATTGCTCCTGTTTCCGTTCCCACAAGAATGTATGTAGCATTTTTAACTGGATCGTATTTTACATCACAACAAGTGGGCTAGAAAAAAATAAAGAGAATTATGAAGAAGTGGGAGCACCCCAACCGTAAGGAGCGGGATTTCGCAATCACTCACAGCTCTTCTGTATATCAAATTCAGATGGCCTGAATAAAAAATATTCTATATCAGAAAAGTAAACACTTCGGTGACTTCAGTGGGGATGCATAAACTTTCATGCCTTTATTATTCAGCTTAAAGCATTCTGCAGCAAGAAAGTCAATCGAAATTATAGTTGAAGAAAACTCCATATCGCTATCTGAAGAAAATAGTGTTTGCAAAACATGAAGTGATTTTTGGACTATTTGATGTCCAACGTTTGAAAAACGAACTGTGATTGAAGACGAAGATATCGTTAAAGTTGTTCATTGGTGTCTGGAAATTTCCGCTTGATGTTATGTAGAATTTTGGTATTTTATACCTCTAACTTTTATGTATGAGAGCTAATATATTTCCCAGATTAGCGAATTCACAATAAGTACATTGAGAAACAATAAACAGGCTTATTCGTCATTCACACCTCATAACAATATGAATTCATAGTTATGTATAATTTAAAATGCTCAACTATGCAGTAGGCTCGAATTTCAGATGAATGAATTTATATTCTCCCCGACTTTTTTTATGTATTAAGGTAGTATTTTTCAAACAATAAGTGATGGCCAGATTATTATGTATCACTGTAGATTTTTTAAAAATATAAATATCTACATTTTTAATTGAACTTACTTTTGGGCAACTGTACAACGTCGAACGGCTTATTAAAATTTTCTGCGATTTGATATTGTCGTCGGTTATCATCTGAATTGATATAACAAAACAATATCCACAAATGTATACAAACATCTAAACATCCTGCTCTTCGTGATATCAACAGATCCCATTTTCCCGAACATATCTGCAACATTACTTTATATAACAGATCTAGGAATAAATAGCAATCACCTTATTGTTAGGACATTTTACAAATGCGCCATCTACTAGACCGTCGACATGATCGAAATGGGGAATATTCCGAGCAACTAACTGCAGCATTCCCCTCTTTTCCGCTTTTTGCAATATTTCAAGTCTCTTATTCAAAAACGTATGATCTAAAATGTTTATAATTTAAATATTTCATTCCAAGGGTACAAACCTATTGAATACTGCATGCTTAATATTTTTCCCCTGACTGTCCACACAGATATTCCCTGTAATACCGCTTTGTTCAACTCACTTTCATCATTTGTAAATTATCTATCAGATATATAAGATACTTCGATATGACAAAAGCTTTGGAAAAATTTCGAATGCACCAACCTTAATACAAAAAACGACGATTGTTGCCTTATTTGTGCTCTCATTTTCCCTCGCGACGATTTTAACAGGAGAACTAAACGGATTCACCGAACGTACACTGCAAATATTTTATGATTTGTACGAATTGTCATATATCCTCGTATGTCAATCGTATATGATATTGTATTCTCTAACTTACAGCTCTTCCAGTTCTTCTTCATGATGTGGTGCAATACTTAAAGTATACATATTAGTAACATCTATATACGTATTTATTTTAACATTAAATCTCACCTGGTCGAAACTAATGAAACAAATTCGTCTCCGCACAATATTCCTAAGTTCATTCCAGACAAGAAAATTTGCACTTTTGACCTGTCGTCCTGATAAATTCAGATTTTAGGGAATAGGTAGGATCTAATTACCAGGATCTGTTGATATATCGGAGAAGAATCAATAATGTGAATCAAGAAGAGAGACGAAAGCGGATTTTCACTCTCTTTCACTTGAGGATGGAAGTTTGCAGCATAAATTTGAGTGGAAGAATAGGGGAGATACAACATGGAGATATTAAACATTCGCTGCTCAAATTCTGTGGAAGGATGGATCTGAATTCTCGACTTGTACTATTCCCAAATAAAACTTCTTTTTTTATCTCACCTAAGATCGAATTTTTCTAATTCACAAATTTCTGCATCATGAAAACCTTCAGATGAAGAAAGATTATAGCTAAATCTTGCAACGAAAGTACTTGTCGCTAATACAAACTGAAATTATGCAGTTATCTTTTTTCTATAAATGGAATTATGTAGATAGAAACCTCCTTTTCCCCCTTTATAAGTTCAGCTCGAGTATCGCAGGGAGAATTTCCTTTGAAGTTTTCCTCTCGACTGAGAATGTATGAGGTAGATGCATCAACTTGTACATATCCTGATATAATTACATCTCTTTCGGATAATGAATTTAGATTCCATACCTCCTTTCTGAATTATCTCGCTATGAACTATGTGGAGGAATAGAGTTCGGCATTTTCGTCTTGTTTCAGAGGATATCACCATTACATGACCTGAATATACACCATTACGAATATCTTCTTTGAAAAGGCCGACCTGATTCCTCAAGAGGCAGGATATGGTAGATAGTGCTATTCTTAAAAGAATGTCATTTAAATTGTTCATGAGACGATTATTCCTACCGGTGTGACTCTCGTTTTCAAAAGAACATACTCTTCCTTTTCCTCTTTTTCTCGCAACTTATTCAAGTCGAAAAGTTCCAAATACGGTCCATTTGCTTCAAATAGATTTTATAAACAAAGAGACATAAAACAATGAAACCTGCTAATAAGTATTTTTCGTCTAAGTAAGGAGTAAGGCACTTCCGTGGTAGAAATGTCGAGCATGTCGGAGTAGACATGCCTGAAATACTAGCAAATAGGAAATGGATAACATGCACAAAAGTTAAAAATAAATAAATAAAACGCGTTGTATAATCCACCTCCGGTAAATGACCCCGTTGTGTTCGGAGAATCGTGAACTGCTCTTTTTTCAATTGAGAAGATGGGAAGGAGGAGGGATGGGGGGAGTCTGGAAGATGGAGATCTTAGTGACAGCTGGTCCAATATGCACACGTCGTTTTTTTAGTCTTGTTCCCGTTAGGTTGCCGCGACATTTCTAAATAATTAATTCTTAACTCAAAATTTTTTATGAGAATTAAAATCTGATAACCAGTGGAGACATCATTTGTACATATTCAAGTGGAATAACATGTAAATAAGATTTATCACTAATACATATTATATCATAGATTAGATGATCTCGGTTCTTCCATTCTCAATGAAAGATGATTGAAGCTTCTTATCGCATATTCGAACAATTTGAGTTCCTTCGAAACCAGAAACTATTCCGTATATTGGAGATGTTCTGAAGAATCTACAGGTCTGTTGGTTTGAGTTTGTAATGTACTGACCTATCGGGGATATCTTCCATTCTTGATACGACGAAGCCACTTGGATCCATGATATTTGTATGAATTTTCCCCAGTTTTATGATCTGAATTGGATCAATAAATATATTCATGACTTTCAGAAATGCTGACCTCTGCAACCTTGAGGAATTCAGTGCTGACGGACAATTTAACAAGAGAAATTACGATCTCTTTACTTCTTGCGATAAATAATCGAACGCTGGAAATATCTATCACAAGTATTCCCATACTGGATATATCCAAGGTATCTAGTACATGCAATATAAACTTACGTGACATTGATTTGATTTTGTTCTTGGGAAGAATAATCGATAATCTCTCCATAGAGTGCTGAATATTTTTGTTTCTTCGTTTCTTGTTTCTTATCAATTTGATTAATACCGCTCGATCTTGAAGTTGAGTCGTTGAAATTCAGTTCAGCGAAGAAAATTGAATCGGGAAGTTCGCCAAACTGCACAGAACATGATTTTTTGCATTCAAAAATGAAATAACCTTCTGAATTGTCGAGAGAACTGCGATTCGACCATTCGCTTTAGCGACAAAGAGAAAATCGGCGTACTTTTCTGAGGATCCTAAGGATAAATTTCAGTATTTTATTGCGTATTTCGATTGAATGCATAATACATACCATTCTTGCGGGTAGTTAATGAAAATATCGACTCCACTCGCCCTTTCAGGGATTTTATCGATACTTTCTAAACGAAAAAAAGTTAATATCGGTTAGGATTGTAAACGAACCAGTTTCTTCTTTCCAAAATTAAATCTTCGCCCTGAATGAAGAGTTGCAGATGTTCTACTAATTATCCAGATATCATGAATGGATGTATCATCTCCGGTACATAGTACGTGTATCTTCAAATGCAATCAATAGTGATAGATACTGATTTATGCCTATATTTCTCCGATGAAAAAAATAACAAACTCTATTATCAATGAAATCTCTCCTTTGTTTATCTTCATCGGTTGAAAATGGAATTCGGTGCATATTTAAGAATGTTTGGTTTACAGGATTGTATCCGCAGACCCTAAATAGAGAATCAAATAATAAACAATAACGGGTAGTCTCCAACTTGATAGATGAATCATTGAGATAAACAACGAGTACTGGCGGATCTTTTGGATTTTCGTTCCCGAAGAAAAATACCTTGAATTTAAAATGGATACTTTTATTTTTTAGAGAACAAAACACCTCTCCAATCGTTTTCTCTAGACGTTCGTTTTTGAAAGTGTGGGTATCCATATTCATATCTGATATGTTAATATGCATTCAAGATTAGCCTGATTATTTGCAAACCCCAAGTGTGCATCATCAATTCTCCAGTTGAAGAGCCGGCAAGAATATAGAGAGTATTAGTAGAATGGGTATAATAAGTATCGAACGATGAAATCTGTATGATAAAATATTGTATAATATCTCTATGACGGATTATTAATAACTTACAAAAAGTGGATCATTGTTCAAAGCTCTGCATTCGATTTCCTTCTTGAATATTGCCGTTCCTGGTAGAATATACTAACTAAAATCGAACAATAAATCATACCCTTCCTGTTAATTTCGTGCAGCTCCATTGTTAATCCAGAAGTCGATAGAATCATTCGGCTTTGATAATTATCTTCTGTATTTCTTGATTTTTTGAATCGTCTTTATAAGTGAATTTCACTTACTTTGCGGCACAATTTTAACAGTCTGAAAATACAATTATTTCTACTCTTCCTCTTTAATGATACCGTGTCAGGTTGAAACAGCGATGATCCATTCAATAAACTTTCTCTTTTGCGAGAATGGCTTAATCTCATTTCGATACGTAGAAGTTCCTACAACGAAAAGGTTTATTCTGTTTCAATTTGATTGATACTGGAATATCGCCCAATCTTCGAGAAGAAGTGGTGTAGATTGCACATCTTCCATCTTCACTCCTTCCAATGAAATGGCCAAAGATCGGATTATCACCAAACTAAAAACAACTTCAATTTGTCGCTGAAAAAGATACATTTATGTTAGAAATGTTCTTACATTGGGAGGTATAGGCTCAACAGTGACATCATCCATCGTTGCTACTTCTTTCAGATAGACAAGATCCTACAATATTTATCATATGTTTTCACTCTATTTTCATTACCGTTGTCCTCGCTAGAACGTAAGCAATTCTATCCTTCACTTCTCTTGCTTCAATTGTAATAAACCCTTCTATTATCGCTTCCTTTGGCAAATAATCAAAAAGATTATTGCTCCATATAATTTCTAAATGCATTCGCTTCCTTTTTAACATCGTTAATACCTTACCTCCATCACATAATTTGATCAACATTCCTTCCTTCGTAAGCCAGAAATCACCTTTCGGAGTGGAAATCATTTCCTTGATTGACTGAGTTTTTGAAGAAGTTTCTCGTAAATGACCAGTGTATGGTCGATCGAATACTTCCTAAATTGTAAGTTTATAATTCAAAGGAATCATTGAAACTACCTGAAGTGATGAATCTAGAGACAATGGAGATGCATCTAGTTCCGCCCCTCTCATTACACCGTCATTGAAATATAATATACATGACTCCTGATGATTAGGTAATGTAATGTAGATGGATGTTTAGTCTACCAACCCCTTTGATCCATTCCTCTTCGAATTTGGAATTTGGTTTAATTAAATTCATTGATACAAGTTCACGTTTTCCTTCATGAGATCCTGCAAAGAAATTTCAGGTCGTATTGATTGAAAAAATCGTTTAGAAAAGAAATTTCGCAAGGACTGAAGAATAAATGTACCAAATTTAAATAAATTCAAGTCGATAGAAGAGTTAATATAGTGAGCTACGTGATCATCATTGAATAATCCCCGAACGTCCAAAATCAACTGAAGTTATAAGTTAGTGAAGAAATAGAAAATGATCTTACAAGTTTTGAATCTGTAAGAATACAAGTGAAGTTCTCATATATGAAACACTCTTGAATTTCACTGTTCAATTGATCTTCTCGATAATGAATATACTCTTTATCGAGCAAACAGATGCATATATTCTTCATATTGTAAAATATAGCAATTGTTCGACCCGATGAGGACACTCGCGATTTCGCATAAGAATATATCTCTGAAATACATCATTTGTACTGGATCACATTTCTGGATCACATTACACACCTGTCCGATTCTGGATGAGTTCATTCACTTTCCACGATCCGCTTTCGAGATTAATTACAATCGGAATTCCATTACTTAGTCCAGTAAATCGAGTGAGAGGATTAATCGGATCGAGGGGGAAATCCCAACAAGGAAATAGATTCTGAGAGAGTAATTGTTATCCGTTTCCTATGATTCCAATAAACATCAACAAGAAGCTTCTTATGGACGAGGGAAACAAATGTATGCGTTGGATTCTTCAGAATATCATCCGTTCTCAGTACCTGACATTTCATTCCTATTTAAATCTATTATGCGAAGCTCACCTTCAAATCTCCACATTCATAAGATATAATGAGTAGTTCTCGAATAGAATTTCCCTATGATCAAATGGTTGAATATTGAACATTTACTCCAAAACATACAATATTTCTATTGATAATCTTTGCAGAAATGGGCGAATCATAGACAATATCAGGAGCCGCCAACTTTATTCCCTTACGAAAAAATGCGAGATCGGTTCTATGATCTCAACAAGATTCTTATCGTTTCTGTAAATGAAATAGATGCATAATACTTACGAAATATTATATCCTTCTCTCCTCTGGCTCTTCTTTCAACATTCAGAGAAGAATGCACTGGAAAAATAAAATAAATTTTCTAAAAAATATTGAATAATACCAAAAGTTCGCTCTTGAGTTATTGATTGATTTTGGATTTTCCAAAGTCCAAGATCCTAAAATAATTGTTATTATTTCAACTGTGACACTCGATAAAATACCCTCTCTCCAAATACATAAACATGAGTAACTCCATTTTTAGTTGTAGATGTGAATCCTTTCGTTGCGACTTTTTCATCTCGTGCTAATCTGTAATAAAATATTATGAGATATTACAATACTCCACTCTTACAGAAGACGAAGTTGGTCTTTACTCACTCCAGATTGACGAAAACTGAAATAAAGGTAATGCAAATCTATCAAAAAATAACAAATTACCTAGTCGAGATAAATTTAGTCCAAGATTTTCCTCCAATAACAGCAATATCCAAACCGGGAATAATCATAGCCAATCGTGTTTGGTCATTGTCCTAAGAAGAGAATAATATTCTATACTCACAATGTATGGCGAAAATCCATTTGAAAGTAACTAACGTGCGTTTCTCGACAAGACCACCGATTCTCTTCTCGCTTAAGAAGAACGATGGAACTGTTTATTTTGAGTATTGCAGCATAATTTGTTGATCCACTGAGAGCAAGAGGAAGAATGGGCTGATTACAGAGAAATGGAAGAAGATGAGATCTGATCGGGTAAAAACAATTATTATTATTAAATGAAAATTCTATAAAATAGGATAAGTTCTCACCTAATGTCAAACTCCTCGACCACACTAAAAGCGACATTTGTATCATCTTCGAAAGAATAACGAAAATGAATGATGGTTGAGTCAGTGAGAAGGAGAATCTTCAAGAGAAATATTCTTTCTTAGGATCCTATCATTCTCTCATTACTTCAGTAGATTCGGGAACGGAAGCCATTGAGAAAATATGACTATTTGAAGGTCCATTGAAAAGAATGTGAGTGGAACTTCTATCAGCATAACCTGGGACTTTTCCTTAAAGTTCTATCTCTATTTGATGTCAACCTCCTTGAAGTAATTGATCTCTATGAACAAGAGACGCGCGTATTGTTAATTCCTTTTTCTTCGGATCAAAGTCAGATGTTATTGCGAGTACGTGACCTAGAACTATTTTATTTACGAATTGAAGATAAACAATGGAACCTGTCTTAGTGAAAACAGCACAGCAATGAACAGCGTTTCTCTGAAAACGCTGTGTCCTTCTGGACTTGTTTAGATTACGAACCTCGAATACATGAGTTCTGATTGGTTGATATTCACGAGAATCGAAATCATCACTCAAATATTCATCAAGGTCGTATAGCTCGAGAAATTGGCCATGAACTAAACAAAATTGGTATTTGTTTAAAGGAGGAGTGGGTCAAAATGATAAGGTAACGTGAATGTGTAAAATGAATTGCTTTTCACTAACCTGCAAGCAAATATCGATCATTATCGTACGATGATAAATTTGACTTCGTCAAAAAGTTGGAACAAGTTAGAGTGGACATTCAAACGGAATAAATACACTGAAAGATATGCATGCAATTGATTTGAAACGTGTGAGGCAAATAGGCACGTATGATCAGAGCAATGATATCGTGTATGAAGAGGAATGGTCAGTGAGGAAGGATGGAAGGGAAAGGGGGAATCGGATGGAAGAATGAGTCAGAGGCGCACCAAAGAAGAGAAAGAGAGAAAGAGAACACGAGTACTCTCACTTGACCATTCTCAATCACCTTTCTC
This sequence comes from Pristionchus arcanus, assembly GCA_900490705.1. Classification (NCBI taxonomy): domain Eukaryota; kingdom Metazoa; phylum Nematoda; class Chromadorea; order Rhabditida; family Neodiplogasteridae; genus Pristionchus; species Pristionchus arcanus. The sequence continues at coordinate 649,881 of LS484858.1, read as the reverse complement.
TCTCTTTCTCTCTCCACACATGCATGATCAGATGCATTGTAGTTCCATGGGGTACAATAAATCATCGTATGAAATTCTATCCCAATTTGCAGTGATCTAAAGAAAAAAAGGAAGACTGAAAATGGAAAAAAATCCTTCCTATTAACGAGACCAAAGAGATGGCCGATCATTCTGTTTGTAGATAACAATCTGAAGACCCTAAATCCCTTGTGGAAGGGATTGGGAAAATAACGATTAGGAGATATTTCTGAGAAACCAAATAGTGCCGAACATTTCTTTTGAACTGATGTATCACTGCTTCAACTTATCTTATATAATAGTCTTATCTCTGGTTTTGTTCTTAGTTCTGTTTATCAATTGAATGATTGTTCAGCTCATCAGACTGAGTTTTTATTAATAAGAGATTTATTCGGATAAACGAGACGTGACTATTTCCTAGTCATCTCTCACGCGGGTTCTTTCGATTGAATTGGATCTTTGGAAGTGGTAACAGTCTTCACTTGAGTGACCTCTTTCGATGGATTGAGAGGATCCTTGGAATTAACTGTCTTCGCAGTCAAATCAACCTTCTCTCGACTTCTTTTCGGTGTAGCCGGAGTTGAACCTTTTCGACGATTCTCAAAGGGAAAAATTGAAGAAATGGAATGAAATCTTGTCAAACGGGAGTCTTTCCAGGTGTTTCCTTCCATTGTGAATCAGTGCTCTTCGTATGCTTCTTATCTCTTTGTTCTTTAGCTTTTAACTTCTCAATCAATTGCTGAATTCATTATCTTCTTCTCTGATTCCATCGTCCTTTACTCACATTTAATCCTTCATCGAACTTGACCCTTGAAGTCATTCCATTCTTCTGTGGAGTGGGAGTCTTTCGAGGGAGAACAGTCGTTCCATGCATCGATTCTGGAGTCTTCTTAGGGGTATCTCAATGAGAGCCAGTTGGATACTTCTTATCTCAAGTATAAATCTGACCATTGATAGCATTCATATCGACGTAACTCTGAATGGGAGTATTCTTCGTTGTATACACACTCATTTGAGTTCGTTCGATCGGAGTTGCAGCTGAAAGAGAAGAGAGATCAAGAGAGCATTAGGAAGTGAACTGACGAGCAGAGACACTTTCCGGAGTCTTATCCTCCTTCTCAGCCATTGATTCACCAGAGGGTTTGGGAGTCTTGACCTATAGAGATTCAATTAGGGAATGAGAGGAAGTAAGGAAGTACCTTATCAGGACGATTTGAGTTGTTGTTACCAGTGGTAGGCAGAGACGATTCTAGGAAAATGTAAGAATCATATGGTCCAACACTAGGTGAATTTTCTTACTAGGTGAATTAGCCTGTGTCTTATCGAGAAGTGCTTCGAAATCTCTCTCGATGAAATCAGCCGATAGCACATGCTTCTCTTGATACAACTTCTCGAGAACCTTCAAGAGACCAAAGATCAATTATCAGATTAGAGTAATCAACCTTATTCATGATATCATCAATCTCCTGGTTTCTTTTTCCTTTGTCATCCTTCGCTTCCAATTCCTCCTGACTGTTCTGATGAGCCTTTCCTGTCTGAATGAATAGTGTCTTCTTCCCATCTCATTCACATCAAACCGGAGATCCAGCCAATAACTTCTTATACGAAGTATCCTCTCCACTCTTCGTTTTATCCTCCAATCCCACATTCGATTGACCCGGATGCTAAGAGAATCAATTAGTAGATCATCTCTCTCTTCACTTACAGTTCCACTCTTACTCAATCCATCCTCAAGAGGAGCTTCACTTGAATCCATTCCAGAATAGATTGCATCCGCTACTTGAGCTCCCGTTTTCTGAAGAGAAGACGTCATCTTTGAAAGGGAATAGACAACTGACAATCCATTTCTCCTGATTTGGATCGACCATCTTCATATCATTCACTTGCATTTTCATTGGAACTGCAGAGCCAACCATCGGATTCTTCTGTAATCAATCGATAAATGAGAGATATCGACTTCCGTAACCTTATTCGGGTCGAGAATCCCCGGTAGATGCTTGATATCGATCTTAGCGAGAGGAGGAGCACGATCGTACAAATCGTCAACCATAGACATGGACACCTAAAAGGGGAATAAAGTCAGTTGTCTATTCTCCTTTCATCCAACCGCCAGATTTCTCTCGATGAGTGTATCCACTTCGAAATCATCGTCATCTTGACCAAATGGATTGATCATCACCTTAATTCTTCCTTGTCTTCCCTTCTTTTCTTCTTCTCTTACTTGGGCACACTTTAGCCATCCCACGAGGCAGATAAATTCTCCCATTGTGAAATATGGAAGAATGTAATCGACTCTCCATCGAATGTCCTCGTGATCCTCAAATGGTTCTTTTTATTCAATGTCTGACTCAGAATGGAGATCGAATATCCATCTCTGAATAAATCTGGTGCTCACAATGGCAATATATTGTCGGGCAATGAGACACATGAGGAAGTAGACAGTCGTTGAGAGAGAGACCACCTGAGAAGGGGAGAGGGAGAGTGGAGAGGGGAAGGGAGGAGGGGGATACCTGTGAGTAGACAAGAGGGACATTGATCCAATCGAATGATTTGATATTCTGCAATCGATCACGAAATTTGAGAATTTCCTTAGTCAGATAGACAAAATGAACATCAGAGATCTGACGACGATCTTTGCATCTGAAGAGGAGATAATGAAGATTGAGAGTGACTCTCTTCATTCAACACTCTCTCTCGTCCCTCTGATGGATGAGAGATCATGTGGAATGAAGAGAGGAAGGACTAACTTCTTGAGTAGATTGAGACTCCATTCAATAGGCATCCACATTCGGAATGAATACTCATCATTTGCTTGTTCCAACATCTTCAATTCCTCTTCAGTTATCATACTCGGCTGCAATTACTCTTCAATTTGATCATTGATCTTTTCCAACCCTTAGATGTTTGAGAGTGGGGAATCTCAATCGAATTCTTTCGCATACATCTCTGAATACGAGGACATAAGAAACGACGATATATCTCATAATATTCACTCTCGTCGTTCGATCTTGTTTCTCAATTGATTGATTGATTGATGAATCGATAACTGACTACAGTATACCTCCATTCCCGGTCTCGAATGGAGAAAAGCGGCGATCGATAGAGCAATTGTATCCGGCCATGGTATCTCCATGAAGACATTCCACCATCTGGCGATTATCGACTGATGAATTACGGTAGGTGATAATTGAACCGAGTGGCGATATGGGAAACATAGAAACCAAGAACGAAGATGAGAGCTGTTCGAGCATGAGACATTAACTGAAGTGGAGAATGAAGAGTACGGTAGGAGAGAGAGGGAGTACTGTACCAGATCAGTTCCCATTACTAATCGTTCGAATCGACTTCCACTTTCCGTCCCTCTCAAATAGAATCGATATAGAAGGGAGATCCAATTGTAGATGAATAACCATGCTCCCAATTCTCTCCATACACCCTTCCACACTGAACCACGCCATCTGAAGGGTAGGATTCATTGGAAACGGTAAGTTACAGTCAGGGGGGATTGACGTACCGTAGTAGTAGCCGCAGGAAGGTGCCGAGTTTAGCCGTGGCGGCAATTTTCATGTAACCAACAGTCATGGCGACCGATCGAGAGAGGAGAAGGTGAGAGAAGTGAGGGGATGGGAAAAGAGGCAGATGGAAATCAAAATGATTAGTTCATTCAAATTCATCTTATTTTCTGATTTCTGTGTAGATGAGGAAGTTCTATTTTGAAATATCGAATTCTCCTTCTTTCTCAATGAATTCTCTCTGTTGTTCCATTTGTGATCAAAGAATGTCTAATCCAAAGATCAGAAACAAGGAACCATATTTTCCTCTTTCCAGAGACCAGCCCTCATCATCACTTTTATTGATCCATAACTGTATCTGTATAAAAGGGATGATACTCCTCCTCTTTCCTCAGTTCTTCTCCTTTCTTCACAATGAACTCTTTTCTTCTATTCGTCCTTCTCTCTTCTATTGCAGTTGTCGTTCATTCAAAAGTTCGTTATTTATTGATTGAAAAGTTTCTAATGTTCAAAAAATAGGATAAGATAATCGATATTTATTTATTTTCTAATGTATGAAGACGAGATTCACTAACTCCATCCGTTTTCCATTGCAGGGCCAAGCACGAGCTGCTGGTTATCCTTCAACTATTCGAGAATATTCCGTTCCCGTTAAAGAAGAATACATGGCAATCATAGTAAGGATCATCTACTTTATTCAAATCGAAATTTATTCTATAGAACATCAAAGACAGCGAGGAGAAGTTAAAAAAGATGAGAGAATGGGGAGTGAAGAATGGAAAGGAGGCAGAGGTTTGGTTACTTATTTATATCCAATTTAGTTTTATACTTTATCGATTATCTAATTTCAGGTGATTGCTGAGGAGTTTATCAAGAAGATGGAACGTAATAAGAACTCGAAAACCAAGGAAGAGGTTGAATATCAATAGATTTACCTTAGATATTCACAACATAATTTCAGAAAAAGAAGGAAGAGCCAAAGAAAGAAACTAAGAAAGAAACGAAGAATGATCCTAAGAAGGATTCGAAGAAGGCCTAAATATCACATATTTCTTATTGTTAATTTATTCTTAATAAAGATGTATTACATTAATCTTTTTCGCCATTTTCCGTGGAGCAGCTAATGATTAACGATAGTAAAGTGGATAATTTATGTGGATAAGGAAATGTCCATTGATTAGAGATTCTATTGGAAGAAAGGAGAGGAAAGATCTCATTCAGTTACCATAGATACTTGTGTGAGAAGAGAGAAGAGAGAAGGAGACACTCAGTCTTCCATTGAGAAGGAGAAAGACAGATTGAACGCCTACAACTTATTTCTCCTTCCTATTTTAGTCCTTTTTTCGGAAATTTTATTCTCGTTTTTCTGTCTCTGATCTATCGCAGTTTTGATAGACAACGTTTGCGGTTTTTAAATGCAATTGCATGATTTGAAGATTCGTTTATTTCCTGTGATTTCCGGCGTTGCGCCTCGGTGCAAATTATGTGTAGAAACGGAAGAAGCTATCCGAATTGTCCGTTTATCGATCAATGACTCATTGAAACCTAAAAAGTACATCTGACGCCTCGAAGTCTCTTTGAAAGTCCCTTCCCCCTTCTCTTTTCCATTGCACCTGCCAATTATCCTTCCCTCTCTCTCACTTCCGAGTCTCATACTAAAGATAGAGAAGGCATTCTACTCGACTCGATATCATATCTTCTACTCGATATCATATCTCTTTTCCTCTCCGACCAATCAAGTTATATCGTCTATTTCTCATTCAGAATGGAAGAAAGCGAAACGGCAAAGATCTTGAATGGAAGTGAAGAAGGAGAGAAAATATTGTACGTTTCATTTCACTTCAAGTCAAGTGCATAAAAAATAAAAGAAAGATCGAAAGTGTGATCAATATGAAGAGTGAACACGTTTATCAAGAATAATTGCAGTGAGATTCCAACTCTTCCCCGTGGTTCTCTCCTTACTCTTCGACTTCTTTCCAATTGGGGAGATACATCATTCATTGGATTGACTGCAGTGGAGATATTCCTCGAATCGGGAAGAAGGGCGGCCGTCACTGAAGTAAGACATCAGAATTTGTATTTATTATGTTGTACTCTACTTCCTCGTTATTGAAATAGAGCAAGTCCAAACGTTCATTACCCTCTAATGCGTGAGATTTCCCAGTAAATCGTGTTAGTAGAGCAGAGAATTCACCGAATGGCACGGAGACTAATGATGAATTCCTTCCAATCAAAGGATTTCCTTCAAGGTTTCAACCTCAGCGACCACTCACGAGGGAGAATTGAAGAGTGTCGGAGATTTATCACATTTTGGTAATCAAAAGGCAATATCCAGTTCTGATTCCTTCATCCTTAGGTCACTCCTCCTGGCGGGCGAATCTCCAATCTTCCAATGGGGAAGCGCCAGTTTCAATTGATCTCAAAGTTGAGAATGAAGGGGAGAGCATCGCTATGCTTAGATTATGGGTGAGTTGAGGACTAAAACTTGAATTTCAAGATTTAATCGTCGTAAAATGAGTTTATTCCAGAACTACAACGAGTCACGAGTGCACGCAACACGAGGAATAAGAGACGTAGAGGTTAGAAGGATCTAATCGTCATGATTATCGATTGATCAATTGTAGATGACTCTCGATGGATCTCTCATATTCAAGGGGGTAATTTCACCCGCATTTGATGGTGATGATGGAGATTCCGGAGAGGTTAGCTGAAGAATTTTCTTTTTTATCAATTTCATTATTTGTTTTCAGACGATTCTCTTCACAACAAATGATTCAATCCTGGAATCAATAGCAGAAAATGACGTCTGCATTTTACCCGAAGCTATGAACTCTTCATTGTCGATCAGACCGAATAGTGCAGGTAAGAATTGATCGAGAAGGCCTATCCCTTTTCCATTGTGAAATATTCAGTGAATCGAATCGTTCCTCAACGACCGATCACTGCCGAACAATCAAATGGAAAAGAAGAGAAGGGAAAGAAATTATGTGAAGAAAAGAGAGAAGAGAATGTGACTAAAGACGATGTAAAAGGACTCGTAAAAGGTAGCACTGATAGATGAGCATTGAGAAATCTTGAATCTATTTCAGTGTTGAATCTAACACTCGAATCGACTTGGGGAATTCGTGAAGTCATCGGACTCACTGGAATTGAATTATTCGATGTTGCCAATGAAGTTATTTCCCGATCATTGATTGAATCATTGACTGTGGAAGGAGGTAGTGGAGATATTGAAAGGTATAAGGGAGAAGGATTCTAAGTAAAAGAACGAAGTGATTTCAGATTAATCAATGGTAGAAATTTGACTCGATCAAAAGAAGACATGTGGTTGTCTCCCTTCGACCCCTCTACACCTCCCACTATCACGTTCACATTCACTAAACCAGTCAATCTCAAAGGTGAGAAAAGGCAAAAGATTCTCTCTGGCCGGGAATTGAACCCGGGTCTCGCACGTGACAGGCGCGGATACTAACCACTATACTACCAGAGATGTGAAGAGGGTGCTCTCTGCTAGCGTTATCTTTCCTCCCTTCTCATCTCACTCTCTTATTTCTCACTTGTCAGGTGTCAGTATTTGGAATTACAACGCGAGCGTGGAATTATCGTATGCTGGCGTGAGAAATCTACGAATTCATTCTAATGGAAGAACGAAGAGAAGAGTTGTATTGAGGAAAGCAGTTGGTCAGTTTGATATCCCAGATGTTTACGTGAAATATCTTCAATTCTGTGCATTTGAGGGTACACATACTTCGATTTCGTGCAAGATGTTTCGTTCGATCGTCGAATTGAATTGGCCCATGCTTCTGTTGATCGACCAGTGTCAAAATGCGCCAATGGATGTGAGACTCATTTCGATTCCTCCTTCCAATCCATTCGATGACTATCCTAATAATCTCCACTCAGTTATCTACCAATTGATTATTCTCTCGACGTGGGGCGATGAATTCTACGTTGGTCTCAATGGAATCGAATTGAGAGACAACAAAGACCAACCAATTCGAATCGATCCGAATAGTTCGTCTCAATTCTTCGTCCTCATGTCTACATGAATTTCTCTCTCAGATTTGGCAGCATTTCCCGAAAGCGTAAACATTCTTCCTCAAGTCCAAGATGACCCTAGAAAGAGCGAGAATCTAACGAATGGAATCAATGAGGAGCTATGGTATCCCTCTCTTGATCTGAAATCATTCAATCTCCATTTTCTTAGTGCATCAAACTCTTGGTTGACTCCTCTTCTTCCCAATAGATGTCCTCGAATATTCTTCGTATTTGATCTTCCTACTTTCATAACGAAGATGATTATCTATAACTATAGGAAGACTCCCGAGAGAGGAGTTAGACATCTTTCCGTGAGTTGAATATCGATTAGATCGATGAATAATTCCTCCTTCAGATCTCAGTGGATGATGATATCGTATGGAGTGGAGAAATTCCACGAGGATCAATGACTGAGAATGGAATGATTGAGATTACTTTGAGAGAAGGAACGGAGGGAATCTGAAGAAATAGTGGTACTCCTCGGATACAGAAACATTATCTAGAAAGAGGCCAACCATAATAATCTTTGTTCAATTAGGCATTTCACAAAGCACTTCTTTCTTCTTGATTCTCTAGCCACGAGTATTACTGTGATTCTGAATAATTTCACCCGTGAATTGAGAATGTGAACAACCTATTGCAAATTCATATCGGGGATAAAAATATTTGTTGACTGAAAGAGACACAATTCCGTCCTGATTTATGGAACCATTCTACCGTATTCGAGAATTAAATTAGACTTCAAGTCCGAATGAAATAGAGAAGCAAATGTGATTCGATGTTGTGGCCACTTTTCTTCTTTAACAAAGTTTTTTTCTACTGTCTCATTCATTCACATTTCGGTGCTTCCGTAACCTTTTCACAATTAGAATGCTTTTCCACTTTAAAGTCATCTTCTTTATTTGGTACCTCGTTATCTTCTGAATAATGCACGATTTGTATAACATCTTTCTTTCTTTTCTAAAATGGTCACTTGAGGGAAATTGAGGTCAAAGTACATGGGGGATACGATAAGTGACACTTCTGATATGATTAGTGGAAACGAAATGCATATAACAAGAAACAATCAATAATCAGTGAATACTCTCTTCTAACAACGATACTAACAAATCACTAAGAGTGACGAGAGATCAAAGATCAGACTGTGAAAGTCTACGGGATAATTAGTCTGATTCCGGAGTACAGTAGAGGAACCGTTGAATGACGTGTGTTATTTTGACTGCAAGAATAAAAATAAGAAAAAATAGAAAGGAGGGGGAAATACTCACCCCATGGCTTGTAGAGGAAATCGGGTTTGCGAGTGGTTGATACAAAGAGTATGTAGATGGGAACACCAGAGAGAATGAGAAGAACTCCTGAAAATCAAAGATCAATTAGAGGAAACGTAGTCAGTATCCAAAGTCTACTTACCGACGATCAATTCTCCCGGCTGGGAGAAGAATGGAAAGATGAGGAGATAGAGACAACATGTTAAGAAGAGAAGAGGAACGAAGAGTGGCAACTGAAAGAGAAGAGGACGAGGGGGTGATCATTGAGTCTTCTCTTACTTTGATTGGTCTCTCCAATTCAGGTCTCGTAAATCTCATCTTAATCAATCCTGCCACTGAAAGGGCGACGACCAGTGACTCAGCGAATGAGAGATAATTAATGAGAATATGCACGTCTAGAAAGATCAACTTGAACAGAATAAGGTAATGGAGGGGATAATGAGAATAATAATGAATGATCCAAATCAGAAGAATAGTAATAAAGATCAAAGATCAACTGACCCGAGAAGAATAACATGCAGATAGCGGAGAATCCCAACCAGATGAGAGACGGCATTGGAGTGAGGAAACGGATTGAGATCATTGAGAGAAGTTCAGGCAGTTGACCCTCCCTGGAAGGAATACCGTTGGATAATACAACATGGAAATAATTGAATTAGTCAAAATAAGTGCGGAATGTTTACTATGGTAGAGTAGATTGGATACCTGGCTCCGGAGAAGAACATTCTGGATGCAGTGAATAGGATTCCATTGAGTCCTCCAATGCAAGACATTGCAACGAAGATTGGCATTATGAAGGCGAATGGACCTGCAAGAAAGGGGCTCTATGATTGAAAAATTATTTTTTGAATGGGAATAAGATCGTTGTGAGACGCCAGATAGGGAAAAAGACAGACACACAAAAAATTACCCATGATCCGATTGGCGAAAGTGACGGCGACTGCAGAGGAATCGAGCATCTGAAAGAGATCAAAGATCGTGTAATCATCGCCCTTCCAGCTAACGCATTTTGACTCCTAAGAGAATTAATCTACAAATTATATATTCACTAACTTCATCAGCCGAAAGGACTGAGAAGTAGGCGACATTGACGAAGAAATAGATGAGAGTGACGATGGGTAGAGAAATGTAAATGGCACGAGGAAGATTCCTGAATGGAAAAGGATACGGTAGAGAGATACGATATCGACGTTCCATGCACTAAATATTCCATCGAAGATCAAACCTGAATGGATCCTTGAGTTCCTCCGTGACGAAATTGAGATAACTCCATCCACTGAATGAGAATACTCCTGAATAGAAAGCGAGTGAAATGGACGATGCTCCCCAATTCGTCCCATCCATTAATTCAGGCTGCTCAAGATGCTCAGTGTTACCTAGAATAGATTGGAATTAGAAATATAATTTGATCATCAATTTAGAAATGCCCCGTATATAGATACTACTAATAGTTATCGTAATCACTAACCGAGAATTAGATTGTAGATTCCTGCACAGATGATAGTACAGAGAGCGATCACTTTCGAAATGGAGAAGAAATCATTCGTCTTCGTTGAGAATCCAACGGAATAACAATTGAAGAAAGTGAGAATCGCTGAACAATAGATTATTAGTGAGACGTACTAGACATACTAGACCTATACCGTAATTGTAAGTGGTACAAACAAGGAAGTACTTTCATACACTAACCAATGCAAGCTGCTGCAAGCAGTCTTGCTGCTAATTGAGGTACTTCACAAGAGGGGAAGAATGGTTTGAGAGTGTAATTAGCGAATGTGAGAGCAATGATCGCATTCGATGTGGGATTGATGATCATTAGAGCCATCCAGAGGAAGAGGAAAGAGATTAGAGGACCAAATGCCTGAAAGAGATCGATAGGTCGACTACCGTAATCCCTATTGAAAGTACGGTATATCTCACCTCATAAATGTACACGTAATCTCCTCCACTCTTGGGAATTGTCGTGCCCAATTCAGCATAGCAAAGAGCTCCGATTAATGAGAATACTCCAGAGAGTAACCATACGAGAAGTGAGAGACCGGGACTACCGGCATACACCAGAACACCTGAAAGAACGAGGAGGGTTACGTAGAGTGAATCTAAAACCAGCAAAAAATTAGGTACCATCGGTACCGTACATCTCGAGGATTTCCCTGATTGCTCAGGGAGATAAGTACTTTAGTGCACACTCTTGCCGTGAGTTTGGAACGACTCCACTTTCAAGCGGACGAAGAGATTTCTCAAGTCTACTCTAGACTTATGACTAGCCTCTCACCATCTATTTCGTGGTTGGGTCTATGACTAGTACTCATTCTAGTACCTTATAGGCTGTATCGTCGGGGCGAATACCCTTTTTCGACTTTATTGGGGAGTCGACCAGCAACTCCCCCGGGTGGGCATCGAACCTGCGATCGTCTGATTGTCAGTCTGACGTCTTACCGCCTGCTCCACCCGAGCCCGATCGATCAATCAATATTCGTCACTCTTATTCTCATCCGATTAATTCGCAATGATCTGTGACTGGTGAGCGGTCACGTGGAGGGAACGACGTCATTTTCTCTGTTGTCTTTTCCTCCTCGAGAAAGAGAAACACGAGACAGAGATTGCAGCTTTTTTCCTATTCTCGTGATGGTTAAGTCTGAGAAGAGAAAGAGGTGGGGAGGGAGAGGGGGAGGAGAGGGGGGGGAGGGAGGGAAAGGGAGGGAAAAGCGCGTGGTGAAGACTCGGGTGCGTATCCGGTGCCAAAGGGGCTTCTGCTGACACTTGTTTTCACTTCCTCCTACCCCCTCATGACCAAGCCTCAGGAATATTACAAGACTCGAAGATCTCCTAGAGAAAGGAAAGGAAAAGGACTACACTAGAACCTTCCCGAAGGACTGACCAGGCACTTTTTTCTCACAATGAATCGTTGAATGAGGCGAGTGTGTAATAGAAGTCTCTTTTCCATCTCAATCCCTCTCTTTCTCGGGGGAGGGGAAGGAAGGAAAGAGTTGCGAATCGCTCGAGAGGTCAAAATAACAGAAAGGCATCAGAAACGTTATTATCTGCCGTAGTCGAGAAAACCACAGCTGAACATCCAGGACTTACAGCGGTTGCCAAACTATTTGATTACTCTGTGGGCTAACTGTGGGGAATTTTCCCGGGAAAATATAGCAGACTAGGCCCTTCAATTATTAATCAAGAAATAAATAAGAAGCTTTCTAACCTTTAGGGCTGACGAAGATGCCTGATCCGACAATAACTCCAACGATAATAGTGCATCCATTGAATAGACTGATCCTCTTCTCTAATTTGACTCCATCGGAAGAAGGAGGAGATTCCTCCAATTGGGAATGACGACGACGACCCATCTAATACAGAATTATCATGAATCAAGTACGCAAAGGGGATCTTTGTAGGAGATTATCCATTGACAGTGAGAAACACGCATAAAATGACTAAAAGAAGATGCTAACAGAACAAATGCCGACATTCATAAGTCACATAACACCGCTGAATCTGATCGATGGCAAAATATTAGCGATAAAAGGGAGTGAGAATGGCACAAAAGATGAGAGAAGATGATAGGAAGAAGTGAATACAACGATCAGAAGACGTGATCGGCATGAAAATGAAGTGAGACGAATGTAAATTATGACAGGTGAACGAAATAGGCACGAATTTCGGCGAATGAATAACCTTGTTATGAAAGAAGAGGTCAGAATCAGATAAAAGTGCGGCCGAAACGAGGAATAATTCAGGAATTCTCAAGAGGAAACAACAAAGAACACGGAACAGACGGAAGGAAGGAAGAATGAGAGAGGAAGAAAGTAGAGAACAGAGAGATACTGTGAGGGAGAATGGAGAAAACAGTAAACAGTTCTCGACGAGAGAGAGACGTCCCCTTGAGGAAAAGAGGAAGAAGCACTCATTCTGATGCAATAGGACACTTGCTGCAAAAAATACGTGGGAGGAAGAGAGAGTACGAGAAAAGGGGAGACTGCAGACAGAGAAACAACATTAACATACAAGGCGAAAGTGTCAGTTATACAAAGGGAGAAGCATGAATGAGTCAGGAATGAGAGAGAAGGGAGAGAGAAGAGAGTGCAGAGAAGGAGAGTGTAGTAGTAGAGTGAAGCAGGGGTCTTGCAAGGGAGGGAGTGAGGTCCTCCTTCCCATCCCTCCCTCTTCCCTCCCCTTTGACCATCCCCTCTTCTTATTCCCTCCTTGACGTCTTCTTTATTCGCAACACACAAATGAGTCGAAATACAAACAGAAGCAATCTACCGTCTCTCTCGTTTCCCTTCTCTCTCATTTCCTCTGATTGGAGAGAAGAAGGGAAGAGGGGAGACACTATCATTCCCAGTTGGCAGTAAGTACATGAGTATCGGGTTTAGAGAGAAGGATTAGATGGGAAGAAAGATGTGATTGTTGGTTGAGAGGAAAGAATGGAGGATGGTTCATTTCTTTCCCTTCTTCTTCTCATCTTCATCATCTGAATCAGATATGGCCGAACCATCGTCGGATACATCAGAGACATCCGAGACATCCGAATCCTGAGAGGAACGAACATAAGAAATGAAGTATCTTGCTTCAAAATCCATACTGAGGGAAAGCACAGATACATGGTCTGATGATGTCATGAGACGAGTCTCCCTTCAGAGATGTATCTAACCGTCCATTAACTACCTCCCTCAATAAGGTCAAACATTGATTCTACTCACACTATCCTTCTTCTTCTCATCTTTCTTTTCTTCCTTCTTTTCATCTTCCTTGTCTGAATCTTTCTTCGGACTATCTGGAGTCTTCTCTTCAGATTTCTTCTCATCATCATCAGAATTGGAAGAAGAATCCGAATTTTTCTCTGAGGAAAAGATATTCTTCAAATGATATCGATATAATGATAAACCTTTCATTTTCTTCTGAGCATTATCCAATCGATCATGTTCATCCAATGCCCTCTTCAGATCTTCAATCTCCTGGAAAGTCAAAATAAGGAAAGATAAAAATCAAAGTGAACTCGCCATAATTCGATGGTCTCTATCGAATTCGTCATCGTAGGGTCGAATGGCAACTCTTCCTCCAGTCACACAGAAGGCACACAAAAGAATGAGCAGACCAACGACCTGCAAAAGATGCATCAGCCCGATGCGGGGCTCGAACCCGCGACAGCCAGATTAAGAGACTTGCTCAGTAAGACTCGACCACCCCCCGGTCACGGCCTCCCGGATTGAGACTCGGGGGCCCATTTTCTTGTGGTAGAAGGGTGTCGGCCTGGTGATAGTTAAAACACCTCTTACTTCTGATCTTTCTCTCCAAGCATTGAAAAAATCGAAAATTCAAGTGAAATGGCCAAAAAATCGTAATTTTTTAACCTGATAAAATCAACTCAATTTTCGTTTACGAATATATTAGGGACCTCCAAGTGTACCTAAACATAATTTTGGATAATTTTTTTCGCTGCTTAAAATGCACTATTCTGACCTACTTGTGTTATTTTGTCAGCCCTTTTGGCTATTTTCTGGACCGCTGCCAATAGCTTTTCGTTTTACATTGTAGCCCTTTGTCTGGAGCATCCATCCCACCTATAGAGGGACCCACCCTAGGATGCGAAGTTCTCGATTTTTTAAAATTATATGTTTCGGGCCTTCGGTACCAAGCGTTGAAATGTTCTCGGTTCACCGTGTGTTAGGGTTTTTCAGTGCCTAACGACTGAAATAGAATTTGTACCTCTCTATGATAATATTTAATACCATAGGAATCGTATCCGCGACAATGATTTTTTTGACCCATGACCCGGGGTTCATGCCTCAAAAGTGGCCGATGACCATGAACCCCGGGTCATGGTCCGAAATTTACAGAAAAAGTCACGATGGAAGAACTTCAAGTACTATACACCAATGTATGCTACAGTAGCCCAATAATATATTGTAACCGAAAACTCCGAAATACAGGTCTCGCAGAGTGGATTATTCTGAAATTTTGATTAAAGAGCCAGTTCTCGATTCCTCAACTGCCGTAATACGGAGTTTTCGGTTACAATATATTATTGGGCTACTGTAGCATACATTGGTGTATAGTACTTGAAGTTCCTCCATCGTGACTTTTTCTGTAAATTTCGGACCATGACCCGGGGTTCATGGTCATGGGCCACTTTTGAGGCATGAACCCCGGGTCATGGGTCAAAAAAATCATTGTCGCGGATACGATTCCTATGGTATTAAATATTATCATAGAGAGGTACAAATTCTATTTCAGTCGTTAGGCACTGAAAAACCCTAACACACGGTGAACCGAGAACATTTCAACGCTTGGTACCGAAGGCCCGAAACATATAATTTAAAAAAATCGAGAACTTCGCATCCTAGGGTGGGTCCCTCTATAGGTGGGATGGATGCTCCAGACAAAGGGCTACAATGTAAAACGAAAAGCTATTGGCAGCGGTCCAGAAAATAGCCAAAAGGGCTGACAAAATAACACAAGTAGGTCAGAATAGTGCATTTTAAGCAGCGAAAAAAATTATCCAAAATTATGTTTAGGTACACTTGGAGGTCCCTAATATATTCGTAAACGAAAATTGAGTTGATTTTATCAGGTTAAAAAATTACGATTTTTTGGCCATTTCACTTGAATTTTCGATTTTTTCAATGCTTGGAGAGAAAGATCAGAAGTAAGAGGTGTTTTAACTATCACCAGGCCGACACCCTTCTACCACAAGAAAATGGGCCCCCGAGTCTCAATCCGGGGGGCCGTGACCGGTCAGGGTCAGTTATGGTCCAGTCTTACCGAGCACGTCTCTTAAGAGTCTGGTGCTCTACCGACTGAGCTAACCGGGCAGCTGTCACTCACTTCGATGAGAGAGATGATGGACAGACCCAAATAGAGACCCGCTTGTCCTCCGAGATCATTGATCATTGTAGACAGCTGGAAGAATGGGTTATTGTGATCCATGAGAGAACGATTTGAAGAAAGAACTGACTCCATAACTCGATGCTTCAACATAAGTCTCCTTTCTCATTGTCTCGAAGAAAACCTGAAAAGGGATTGAGATGATTGGAATAAAAGATCAAAGATCACTCGCCTGTATTTGCAATGCATTGAAAGTGTACCACTCCTCACACTGATCCACACTGGAGAATTTTGTATTGTCGCTAGTACACGAGCCCATTCCATCCTGAATTATCTCTCTTCCCATTTAATCATTTTTCATCTAACACTCTTCAAATCGTAATTTAAAGAGAGTACGATGTATCTAACATAGTGAAAATGTATGTCTCATCTCTTTACATCACTCGTTGCATTCCCAGCATCAGCTACAACGATATATCCATCAGTGGGGAAAGTAGACAGAGAAGTAGTGAGACCGAATGTCATCTCCTGAATAATCTCTTTTTCATCCTTCCTCTCGTATTCTATTCTCACTTTACACGCTGGCATACACTTGCATTCCTGTAGGGGATCCATATTCTTCTGAGTACTATTGTACTGATCTCCCTTTAGTCCATCCAAACATGCAACTACAAAGATCAAAGATCAATCGCGTCGTTAGTTCTCCTTCTCACCATTCTCTGGTGTGGGAGTGCAGAAGGTTGCTCCAGTGGCAGGTCCGAAGAATCGAGGATTATGACATGAACATCTAAAGATTACGATTATAATGGGCAATTGTGAATCTCCTTCACTTGGCAAGAACATCCCGTTGTCTACAGGTATTGTAGCACGTGAGGGAAGAGTACTTGTATGTCTGAATCAATCGATTAATCGATAATCATAGGAAGAAGTGATCTACCTGATAGTAATTTCTCTCAGCTGAATCGACTTCGATGCACTCACCATAAGGTTTCTTTGCCAATTTATACTCAGCCTGAACGATCGATATTGATAGAGATCGGGAAGGATTACGGTACCGCAGTAATGGCAACTGCTGTTGTGTAGCCAACTCCTACTGTAAGAGCCGTCCCTTCGACATTTGGATACTCTGTAGGAGAATGAACTGCCACCTGAGAGGGATCGATTGATGTGGAGTATGTGAAAGAGATAGAGTACCTTTGCACCAGCAATAGTGAAGAGTGGATGGTAGAGTGTTACAGTATCATTGATGTCCGATTGCTAAAAGAGATCTCTGTCATCCTCTTCTTCCCTCCCACATACTCTGCAGCCCATAGAAACAGAAAGAGGAATAAGTGGTAAAGATGGAAGTGGAAAAACGATGACGTATGATTGTCTGAATATTCTGAGTAACTAACATGAACAGTGACGAGTAGATTCAATCCGAATGATTTCCCTGCTCTGCTCACACTCAAATTACTCTTGATATCATTGTTGTATGTAAAACATCGACCATAAGATGGATCGATGAATTGGGTGAAATCGGCTCTAAAAGGAGATTACATGATTTTCACAAGAAAGAACAAATGACCAGTCTCCAAAACATGGATTTTGTCCTCTAGAGTGGTCTCTAAGGGTGTGGGAGTGTGTTGAGAGTGAGAGGATCCAAGATCATAACCATTTAGAAAGAGTGAGTCCATCTAGATTATTAAAAGTGAACAAGAACATGCGGACTCACTCTGAACAAGATGCTCCATTGAAAGTGCAGTCTGCAATAATTTCATCGAAGGAATATAATGATTGAGAGATTACATCCTGAACGAATGGAGCCATAATTCGTTCAACTCACTGTCAGGAAAGACATGATAGGCGGAATACCGATGTATATTTAGCAGCAATCATGTTGACTACATCTCTCGCCCTCGTATCACGATCCCATGTTGTTGCTGTATTCTGAAATATTCAGTGATTATGGTAGAGAGATGGGAGGGACTCACAAGAATACCGTAGGTATCAGGAGTGGTCAATCCATCCAGGACCTAAACAATTCGTCTTTATCTTCTATAGATCTTTTGTTACCGTAGTGTAGTAGTCCATGAATGAATTGAGTTCAGCATCGAAGGGAGTTATCGTATCTCCCGCCCTCTTCTTCTTGTACGGATTAAGGTTACAGATTGTCACAGCGGGAAAAGACTGAATTTAATGAATCGATACGAGATACAGTTACAGTATCTACCTGTTGTTCGATACTGATTACGGTACTGATATCTGCAGGGAAGGTAATGAAGAGAGCGATCATCTTGTATAGCTGATAGATGAAGATGCCTCCCATACAAAGAACAACGATCGTCCAGAAGATTCGAACCAACCCTGAATAGTACGGTAGATAGCATATATCGATTGATCGAAGAGCTTACATGTTTTTGCGTTGGCAATGTGAGGTACTCCTCCTACTGTAGACCAGTTGGCGAAATCTTTTAGTACTCCACCCAATCCCATCGTTGATTACGGTAGTCTTCGAGTACTGTAGTCGCCCTTATCAGGGAGGAAATCGAACAGGATGGAGTATGATGAAACTGCCGGTGTCTGGAATGCGGGGGAGGGCTAACGAGACAAAGTTTTCGTTCAAGGTGAGAGGAGGAAAGAAGAAGGGAAGAATGAAAGGAAGTCGTCTTGGTGTCTATGGGATACCATTGAAGAGTGGAGTGAAGAGGTTTGTGAGAAGACTAACAGGAAAGAGTTTGGAAAACTGACACCTTACATTAATCAAGTTATGGGATAATAAAATTATATATTTTTTTAAAGTGTTGATAATTGTCTAATCTTCTTCGATCTCAGTATGGACTTCAAACTCGAAATTTCTGATTCTCTGATAGATAAAATATTGATATTCGCAATCACTAGCCTTAGCTGATCCAACTGAAGCATCCACGACGTCGAAAAATTGGCCAATTCCAGTTACCCAATATTTTCCACTCTAGTTTACTTTTTTCAAGCCATGGCTACGCTAAAGTCGAACAAGAAGAGTGTAGTCTGCTGAAATGGCGAAATGATTCATACTATAGTCTATCTAACCCTTTTTGAAAATATAATATTATTATTTATTACGAAAAATCAAGTCTTATCACGATATCACGTAATACGGTATCGGAACCCTATCGACACATTTTTGCAATCGCTGTCATCAAGTTTTCTAGAACTCTTCACTCTCCCGTTTTTTGTTTTCAAATTTTTAGCAGCGTGGTTGTTGTCCATTTCTTCTGTTTTTACGCGCTGATTTTGTTTGCTTTGCGTATATATATGTACTGACATATCTTTAGATATGTGATGTCCATGTCTGTATTTTCCTGAAAACGACCTGTGATGTAGAATTTTTCTGTTGTCTTTTTAAAACTATTTATTATAATTATTCTTACTAGCACTTATAATGATGATCCCAACGAGCTTGCTGACAGACGCATCCATTATCAACATTTTGGAAACCGTCTAGACGTCTAATCCGCCATTGTATGATACGTTCTTATTTCAATTTAGTAAATACTATATTTTTTTAAATTTCAAATTAATTACTGTTAATTATAAAATCGTATTTAGAAACTGGATTTAAGAAATTAATTAAAATTATATATTGTTGATGACCAGTTCCGGAAAATAGTTAGTTGTGTGTGTGTTGGTTAAATTAGGAATCAACCCACCTCTCGTACGATTTAACAAGCCCAAGCAATCCTGTTTACTGCTCGATTTTTGTGAGTCTTCTTCTTTCTCGTGATTGATTTCTCATTTTCAGGAGTGGGTAAAATGTCTGCGATCGTAAAGAAATGCTGCAACTGTCGTTGCGATTTGCCCTCGGGCTCGAGGTATTCACATTCTACTTTATTGCACGTTGGAGGCTTTTTATTGAGTGTTTCAAATGATTTTTAGCATTGTATGCATCCAATATTTACTAAATTTGTTTCAGTGCTGTACAGTGCGAGAAGTGCCAGAAGAATGAGGCAAAATACGGCAAGGTTAGTTCACACAATTTCATTCTGATTACTGCTTTCCAATAGAGTTCTGTGCTTGTTTATATTACTCTCTTAATATTATAGGCCACGACATGTAAGTACTGCCAACTTCCCGCTGCTTTCCACGAGGGAAAATGTGTTCATTGTGCACATGGAGAGAGGAAGAATGGACCACCCATTGCATGTGCTCAATGCAAACTGAAAGCTGCCTTCCCAAGAGATCAGAGGGATAAGGTAAGCGAGGTATAAGGAATTCACTACTTATACGCTCGTAATCAATATATATGTTATTAATTTGGCTAATTTATGTCTTTCAGATGAAGGGAACTACTCTCTGTCGAATGTGTATCATGCAAAAGCAGTCGGCTAAGCCGGGAACCTCTTCTTCATCCTCCAAGGTACCATTTAAAAAAATATTTACAACCACGGTGAAACCGATTTTGCATCCTCGTTTCGTTTAGAATTCTCTTTTTTTGGAAAACCAGAAAAAGCTTTTTTTGGAATACGTTACTCACAGGGTGTTTGAATATTATTGTCTCCATGTTAAAAACAATCTAATTGAATCCTTTAAAAATCCATCATTCACCATGACCGAGAAATATTATTCGGTATGGCAATACTCTATATTGATGACGTGACAGAATTAATTTCAATAACTATTTTGTAGCCTTCGTCGTCCGGGCTGAATATAAGCAGCACTAGCAAGAGAAGACACTCAAGCACCTCCAAGAAGGTTAGTCCAGTTTTGTTTGAGGAAAATAAGTATATGCTTCATTTATAAAAAAAAACTCAAGTAAAACTCGTTTCTTCTGTTCTGTAGTAGAAGGCCTGTAGTTACTCTTATTATGATTATATATTCCGGATGATTTATATATTGTATGCAGGATGATTCAACGGCGAAGATGTCGAAGAAGGAACCAGAAGGAAACAACGATAATGTAATACTCGTACACAAATTGAAGGATGAGGTCAGTGATGAATGGAGATGAATTGAGGGGATTCATTCTATTCAGGTTGAATCACTCAAACGGGAATTGCTCAAGAAAGATGCTGCTATGATAGAAAAGGATAAGAAGGTAGGGACTGAATTGACTTTTTTTTAAATTTTGAATAAGCTCATGGTTGAAGATTTAATTATGTGATGGTTATTCAGATTGCTTCTCTGAATGCCGATCTAATGAGTTCTGAGAAGAGAAGCAGAGAGCAGGTACTATTTTAGTGCTAATTTCCCTGTTTTATCCCCCTCTAATTAATTATGTTTACCAAAATACCCTTATTCTCTAATTTACACAGTCAAATACTTAGGTTGCTCGTATCACGAAGAACCATAAGGAAGAGATCGAAATGTTGCACAATCAGCACAAGCAGACAACGAGACAGGTACGGTAGATGGAGATTACTGTAGACGATGTGACTCCTGTACAGATGTCCCAGCAGTTGTCTGAGATGAATCGATCAACGAGAAAGGAACGAAATCCTCTTCCTGCAATGCCTCTTACCTCCTTCCATCCCACTAATGGAGCCAAGATTAAGGTACCACTATATTACTATAGCTTTCGTGTCTTAAAATGGATGCCTGATTTAGTCAGACTTGCAATTTAGCCAATCTAATGCTTTCCATTTTAATTAATTAAATATATTGCAATTAATTTATATTTGGCCTTGATTGCAGGCTGAGAAAGAAAAGATTGAGAAGGAGAAGGAAAGAGTGAAGGAAGAAGAGAAAGAGAAGGCACTCAAGGAAAAAGCGAAGGAAGAGGTACATTTTGATAATAGATTTTTGTTCTCGTTATCTATGTAATTTTTCGACGGTTCGATGAGAAGAGACTGAGAAAGAGTAGTTGTTATCAATATGGCGTCACTTAAATGGATCAATAGGGCATGGGTGTTATCTGTTGAAAATAAAAAGTGAAATTGTAGAAGGAGTCATCGTCATCTCCAAAGGAAGAAGTGAAGATTGAAGAAGAAGAGGAGAAGATAGTGAAGAAAGAAGAAGAAATTGTGAAGAAAGAGAAGGAAGAAGAGAAGAAAATTGAAGATGAGGGAGAAGATGAAGATGAATTCCTCAATAAGGAATTGAAGATTGAAGAGATCAAAGAGCAAATCACTGCTTAGATATATCGTTAGTATCATATCTAACATCTATCTTTTGTATCCATTATCCCCTATATAATATCCCTATCGTATCTTTTTTTGTTACCGTGTAACGTATAGTTTGCTGTAGAACGCTCTCGCTTGATTCAGAGTATAATTAAGCTGATATTAATAATTCCAGAAAACTAAAAAAACTAAGAAGGCCCTAGATCGATCTATACCTCAGACAGTCAATAGAATATTCTCCCTATACTTATAATATTGAGATCCCTTCCCGATTAATGTAGATCAACCGCGTTGATTTTTGCTCATAATCTGTATGTTTTATATTTCTATTTTTTGTACACGAAACAGTATCTAGCTTACTAGTAGTATGTGACATCCCCCTTGCTAAAACAGTCAACCCAATCTCCATTTCGTGTCCTACCAATGGCTATTTCTCTCAAAAAACATACTATCTGATCAGTTCATTTCTAATCTCTGGTAACTTACAATGTTTCTTATTTTTCATTTGGCCCTTCCCCCTTCGACTATTCGCATTTGAGATTCCCACCCCTCAGAATCTTAACTTGTTCGCCCTTTTGGTTGTGTTTCCACTGTTTATTCTCATAGAGAGGCAATAAAGTGGATCATTGAAATGTCCTTTGTCCTCACTCCTCCATTCCCATCCTCTCTCCCTGCGTTGGTCCACTCTCACCAATAGGTTGCCGTAGCAACTGTGTGGTGGGGGAAGCAGAGAACGAATCCCATAGTATTCTCCCCTTTCTGGTAGTTTAACCAGCGAATATATCTTATTCTCAATGAGTTTTGCTCCGATTAAAGACGGAGAATACACAAGTACAATCTATGGATTGGTGAGCTTCTCTTTACGATATCGAGGCATTTTATAAAAAGTGGAAGCTTTCCTTTTACTGATTTTCCAACTGGTTTTCACATTCAAAATCTGTTTCAGATCCGAGACAATCGTTACAATGATGTCATCAGGATATTACTGTACGAGGTCCAGAAAGCTCCATCGGTTAGTTCCATAGATTTTATCATAGATGATTAGTTTTGAATTCTTCCCTGTCACTGATTCATTATTATTCCTTATTATTCACATCGTGACTCTTCTTCAATCTTTTCATTATCAGAATCGTGCAGCCCTTTCTCTTCTCGCCTATTCTTACTACTACACTCAAGATTTCCCCAATGCTGCAATCTGCTATGAGAAATTGGCCTCTCTCTATCCCACTCTTCCCAAGTATCGACTCTACCATGCACAGGTATACCAATGCAGGATATTTAATAGGGCTGATTCAAAATATCAGAATATGATTCCCTTCTAATAACTAATAGTAAATCAATTACAATCAGGCTCTATACAACGCCTTCCAACTAACGGATGCATTGGGAGTCATCGCTCAGGTATACGGTAGATTCACTCTTATTATCTAACGAGTTATTCACTAACCTATCGTATCCTTTTCAGATCGAAGAGCAAGAGTTACTGCCGCAAGTGATCAAACTGGAAGCATGTATCAAATATCGGTGAGTTTTCAGATTACGGTAGATGCATAAGATTATCGACTTTGTCTCTAGGGAGGAAGATCTACGGAATGCTCGAATCCTAGTGGAACAATATGCAGATGAAGATGCGGATATTGAGATGAATGTGGCTTGTCTCGAGTATAAAGTAAGTAGGACGTAGTCTTCGATTAGATTATTGTATTGGTGATGTTATCGCTGTGAATAGTCGAGGACGGGGCTCTGAATGCATGATCCTATTGCAGGAAGGTAACATTGACAAGGCCCTCGAACGATTCTATGCAGTTTCCAATTCCATTGGATACAGAGTGAGCAGTCTTTGAACTTTGGTTTCTGCCGGTCAGAATTCTGATGTAATTTCTACGGATTCTCACCAATTCTTTTTATCTCAGCCGGATCTCTCATATGCGATTGCTCTCTGTCATTATCGTCGAAAAGAGAACAACGAAGCACTTAAATTCATAGTCGATATCGTCGCAAATGGGCACAAAATGCATCCTGGTCAGAAATTACTAAATTATTTCCTAAAATTTTATGAAAGTTCCGAACTCAAATGCTCGTTGCATCTGTAGAGCTCAAATAAATATTGACAACGTTTACTGAATTTTCCTCTATTATTTCTTGATCAGAACTGGAGGGTGGTTCTTCGGATGGAGTGGAACTTCGATCAGTAGGAAACACTCTTCTCCTTCACGAGACTTGTCTTATTGAAGCATGCAATCTCAAATTCGCCATCGAGTATGATGCTAAGAATAGTGAGTTCATTGTTAATCTATATTTCCCTCTTGTCATTTAAACAACAGCGTTGAATTTACTGTGGCGCATTGAAACCACCATCTTCGTTCTACAAAGTGGTCACATTTCAGTGTCAAAAGCGATGGAAGCACTGACTGATATGCCACCAAGATCAGAAGAGGAATGGGATGCAGTAACACTCCATAATAATGTATGTTTGAGCCATATGAGATTCTAATCAGAAATAAAGTGGTAATAGTAGTATTTTCCGTAGTGAAAATGAAGATGCAGCAGAATCAGGATGTTTCCATTCCTTCTCCATTCAACATCTTATCAGGCTCTTGTCGCAGTGGAAACGAATCCAGCCGATGGATTCGCCAAACTTCAATTCCTTCTCAGTCAAACTCCATTCCCTCAAGAAGCATTCGGCAATCTTCTCCTTTTGTACTGTAAATATGAGGTACTGTATCTTTCCGAATTTCTAGGGTATGGTATTCTTGTGATTACAGTACATTGATCTTGCTGCGGATGTGCTAGCAGAGAATGCTCATCTCACTTACAAATATCTCAGTCCGGTGAGGATTCCATTTCCCATCCTAAAGATAAATTCTGTATTTATTCAGTTCACATTCGATTTTATTGATGCAATGATTTCGATGGTAACATCACCTGATCACGCATTCGCTAAATTGGATGGAATGGCAGCGAAGACTCTTCCTGATCTCAGAAGATTATCCATCAAAATACATGTGAGAAGCCTTGACTTTCAACCTTATTCAATAATGAAAATATTTTTTAAAAAAAGTATTTTCACGTTTCACATAGTCGACATAACTGAGACTGCCAACTCCGATCCATACTCTATAAATATATTTCGCTTAAGCTAATTTAGTATTGATTTGAGTCGAAAGATGACTATTTTCGAATCTAGACCTATTTGATTGGAATCGTTTTTCTTTGGATGTTGTTTGCGCGGGCTTTTATTTCGAAAAATATCTTTTTTAAGGGAAACAAGAGCGAATTAATGGAGGGAGAACTTCCTCCCGATCAGAAATTCCAAATGAACAAAGATATCAGCGAATACGATGAAGTTATCGAAAGGTGAATAATTCGAGATTACTCATCTGCTTGTCCGTCTACACTGCATAAAATCCATCCATTTTCTTACAGTAAACCCATCGCCAAAAAATCCTGAAATTGTGTAAAATTGCGTAGAACTTCAAAATTACAGAACATTTATGTTTATAAAAAATAGTGAAAAAATCATGGATCGAATTTTAAATAAGTTGGATATGTAAGCTACCTGAAAATCTCGAATCTACCAATCACAATTTAATATTTGACCTTTTTTTCAGATATTTAGCTGTTGTCATGGCTGAATGCAAAGTGTGCTGGGATAGAGGACAATACACGAGAATTGAAAAGATATTGGGAGTGAGATTATTAATCGATTACGGTAGAAAAGTTTGATCTTTGATCTCAGGCATCACTCGAATTTCTGGATAAGAATGACACTTACACTCTCAATCTGGCGCATACAATTTACATGAAGGTGAGTACTTACTAAAATGAATATTGCCTGCTAATTCCGATATAATAACTGATCATTTAAGGGTGAGAAATACGAAGTCGCAGCACAATTTTATGAACCAATTGTGAATGCAAACATTGACAATGTGAGTTATTCTTGACCATTTATTGTTCACTTCTGATTTTTCCTTTATAAGTCTCCCTTACAATTAGTTGTCCGAAGAAAAATGCTTAATAGCTGTATAATCGTTGACATGTAATATCCCATGTCCAATCGTACTCGTCACATGGACAGATGTGCACTAAAGTATGCCTTGAGTAGGATCTGTCCTCGACCCCCTCCCCCCCCCCTCCCTTCCCTCTTCCCCCTTTCCTCCCCCACTCTCGTCCCCTTCCCTGTCTGTCCTTCGATTGCACTTTCATTCAATGTGAATCCCCTCTCTCCTTTTCCATCTCTCTATCTAGCCTCCCTTCTACCTCTCCTTCCTTCTCAGTCTCTAACCTTGTTATTATCATTGGCTAGAGACGTCAGAGGAGACTAAAGGACTGGGGAGCTTAGAGGATCATGATGATATGAAGATGGTATCCAAATTTTTTTAGAGACAAAATGACAAAAGTGAAAAATAGGGATGTGATAAACACTGTCAAGAACAGTTGAGAGAGGACGAAGACCTTTCTAGATTCTCGAAGTGCCTGCTATCGTACTTGCCAATCTCTGCGTATGCTACATTCTCAGCAATGCAAATGACGAGGTTTGACAATTGACAGACAACAATCGCACAACAGAGTACGATAATTGAAGGCAGAGATGCTAATTCGGAAGGTGGAAAGGGAAGAAGAGAGACTTCTTTTCTCTCCCGATGAGAAAGTGAAATCATTCCAATCGTGTATAATCAATCTCGTCATTGGAACACTATACTGTAATAAGGTACGGTAGAATGGGAAGGAATCGATTGATTTCCATCTCTCCCAGGGAAATTATGAATTCGGAATCTCGAGAGTAATCAAAGCAATGCAACCGTACGATAGAAGACTCGGAACTGACACTTGGTTTTATGCTAAGGTACGGTAGGATAAGAGAAGGCAGGTGTTGATCATTCATGTGCTGATAGAAATCAGGCCACAATTCTTTACTTAGATGCACCTGTATTCCTTGTGAATATTCAAGTAGTGAGAGTTCAGATACGGCTGTAGATATCTGAATCATCAGAAAAATAGAGTCATTTGAAATATGAAATTTCAGAGATGTATTCTCTTCACATTGGAAGCCATCGCGAAACACGTGGTGACAGTGAGAGATTCACTAATCGATGAATTGCTTCTATTCCTGGAGAAGTGTGAAGGTGAGTCTCACAACGACCATCCCATTACGGTAGTTTCTTGCAGAGTACGGTGAAGAAGTGCCAGCATCGATCGATGGCCCATTGATGGAAGGCCATTTGGATTCGATGAAGAATACTGTCACATACGAGTCACGACAATTGAGAGCACTTGTATTGGAGATGTACGACTATTAGAATGATAAAGATGTTCCCTTTCCTTCGATGATTGTAGATACAAATAGCACTCGAATTAGTTGAATCTAGTCCATTCGAGTAAGTGGAAAGGTAGGTCTAAGTGATTGAATGGAGGCTATTTATCAATCTGCAGTGCAAGTCAAGACAAGGAAGTTGAATCCATCCCTGACCCCTTCAATCTCTTCTATCTCATTCTCCCCTTCCCTCTCTCTCTCTCTCTCTTCATCCCCATCTCCTCGTCATATTACACTGTGATATTGCAGCTGCCGTCTTGTGAACATTCCGCCCTACGAAATTCGAAACGTTTATAGTTTTATGGATCAAACCTTGATAATGTCCTAACAACAGAATTATCGGTATCTTAAAAAAAACTTTGAAAAAAATCAGCGCTTTTATGAATCAAACATTTTAAAACCCATTTCTGATAAAAAAGAACTCTGATTTTCGGTTTAATCATCATATGACAAGAACAAATATAATCAAATATAATTAGCTACTTTTAAATTTATATTTGGAAAGGAAAGTTATTTATGTTACCTATGGCACATACCTAACTCTAAAAAAAGTATACTGTACGTTGTTTCGTCAGATCCGCATTGACAATTTCGCATTATATATAGGGACCGCAGCGTGTCGTTTCAAAAAATTATTGTGATCATTTTTTTGTTTCTAATCGATGGGTCTATAGCCTCCTTTTATTATATTAAATGTAAAAATGATGGAAAACATAACTCTGAAATGATCCACTTGGTTAAAGTTGATAGTGAAATTTTTAGTGGAGTTAGAGCACATCTTAGGTCAGACTTATGATTTCTATATTAAAACTCGATCCTATCAACTTATTTTTAAATGTTGATAGCTTTTCTGTATTCACCACTTATTAGGGCTGCATGAACTATTGAATCTATATGGTTATGATTTTTT
>LS484858.1:581951-621310 GCA_900490705.1 Pristionchus arcanus | reverse complement strand
AATATGCCATATTTTTGAATACCTCTTACAAAATAGGGGAAGCGTCTGTGCAAAAAACCGATGAGCTTCGTGCGCAGTTCAAGTGTTCTATTTTGATAAGCAACCGAAATAAATTTTATAACTAATCAATTTAATATAGAAAAAAATCGTTGAAAAGTGGGTACTTTTGATGGAAATGCGCGGTGTAGTCAGTGTGGATACTGTAGGAGGTTTTTCGAATCTTAAGAAAATGGGCGGAGACTGCGGTCCCTAATTATATATATATATTTATGCGTGTTCACATTGTCAATCGATTTGCCGTTGCATCGTTATTTCGATTATGTCTGATTATTTTCTTTTATCATTAGGTTCGTTATTCTTGTTTTCATAGAACTGATCTCATTCAAAAATGTATGAAACGGAGAAACCATTCTATATCACTTTTTTTGTTCTAGAACGTTCTGCTAGATAGTCTTTTTGGATGCGGTCGTTCTCTTTGCATCTCGAGATTTGCATGCTCTCTTGAGTTTACGAATGTATGATAGCAATTCTCCGCTTCCAAAATAAGGTGACTCCATATTCCATTTGCCGTAAGTCGCCTTAACACCTGCCATGCCCATACGATAGCGTTACTGCTACAATTAGTATTCCCTTTAGTACAACTCCACTGATACAATTGGTTGAGTTCTGTACTGTAATAACTATGCTTAGAAATTAGGTTTTCTATCGCTCACTAAATTGATCAGATGTGTGTATTTCCCATAGATCAGTAGTAATCTTGACCGAAGTGCCGTGGTTGTCAAAAGCTTTTAATTATCCTTCATTATTTTATTCGTAACGTCTAGACGATTTAACTATTTCGGTCGAGAACCACATATCTGACGGATTAAGGATGCATACTTGCTTCAAAGCGCAGTAGGGCAGAAACTAAGCCTTATTTAGTCTTTTATTTTATTCGAAGGGCTCCATCAAGAGTGGATGTATCGATAAAAAAGAGGTTATTTAAAATCACGGATGGGATATCAAACAGAAAAATTCCTAAACACGCGAGAAACATGTGCTCACGTATTTACGAATTTTAAGATCCACCAAGGCTATATTTGCGAAGAAAATTTGTGTAAGAGGAATTTAAATCGTACATTTAACAAATTTATTTTTGAATTAGACAGACGAATCGCGCTTAATCGATTAGATCTCGCTAGTCAATAACGAAGTAGAATAGATAACAATGAAATGGTAGGTAAAAGCGGACACAGTTCGAGTAATAAAATGGAAAGCCTTTTACATCGTGCTCCCCTTGGCTAGTAGAATATTAAATTATGCTTGGCCAAAATCCAATAAAGGCTAAAATAATTATAATTTCATTTATAGTAAGGTGTTAGTGTAGCGTCAGCATACGGTGGACGCTTTAGGAAATTACTTCCGAAAATTCGATATGCACTCGCGGCGATGGTGTGGGAGTACGGTAGGCGTCTCTCACATCTCTGTTTGTCTGGTATCTCTGCACTCTCATCATAGGGGGAGGGTCGAGGCAGGCTCTTCTCTCTCTCTTTCCTTTCCCCTTCTCTCATTCGTGACGGGTCGATACAACGCGTCTCTAGTCGCTTAGCCGTCTTTCTGAAGCCATAGTGAGCCTAGAAGTAGTAATACGAAGACGCGAGATAGCGCATTACACGCGGAAAACACAGACGAATCTAATGGAATAAAGCTTATCCGGCTAGCTATTGAAAATCGCGCTTTATGGGGTAAAAAGTGCCGCGAGGGGGCTATTTTTAGAGCACTCGCCGTGGAGAGAGGGGAGAATTCTTGATGGGGATGAGTCATTCTTTGCTCTAGGAGGTGTTTCAACCGCTATGGGTGGTCAGTAAGTGTTCACTCATTACTATATTTCATCATTATATGTAATATCGAGCACCTAGTTTAGATTTCCAATGCACGGTTTCTCAGTCTTATTTAATAGGATGTATTTTATATTGTGATCTTGTCCACACATCTTTGATGTGATAATGCGACCTTTCTAACTGCCAATCGCTTTGCCTTGGGCTTCCCCCGGTGTATCGACTGAGCTGCCGTTCAAATTGTTCATTCAATACTTGTTCATTTTGAAATATAATTTCACAATCCGTATTCTGCAGCGCATTACATCATCCTATGTCACATCATTTCCTTCATTGATCTTGCCAACTGAAAGTGCGCGACACGTGAAATGATGTCCAATCTTGTCTTGATCTTGTCCTTCAACTCTAAATCAGCGCCATTTATCTCATTGCGGCATCTATTCTACTTGTATCTTTTACAGCTGCAGCATTGCTCTCTCTCTATCATGTTATCGCATTGCTAATCACGAGTGAGCAATTAGCTGAGTCTTCCCTCATTGATGCTTCCATGTCTCATGACTCATACCTTCCATTCCCTTTCACTACACGATATTCCAGTCTCTGAGATCACCTCCTCTCTATTCCCTCTCCTTCGTTTACATCCCTTGTTTTGTTCTACAATCGTTTTGTTTTCCACGATGTCTAGGTTTTCTATCGTGCAGTAATATAGTGGAATAATGACATTCTGTCTGGTGTTCCTTATCTCTGATCGTTCCCCCGTTGCACACCTATTATCCTCAATTTGTCTCCTTTTTCTATCCAATCGCGATGACCGAGAAACTGGATTTGTTTGTGTCCGATATGTGTTGACTCGCGGCCGTCTGATCTCCCCGTTTATGGTTCAAATTGGTTGATCATTACAGGGAGTTGTTGGATCGGTCGCGCGTTCCCAACTCTTCTCTTACTACAACCACTGATTGATTTCCCCCCTAGTTACTGTCTACTCCCAATCACCACCGAATCACAGGTATCATTTATTATCTGCATATATTATTATTGTTTATTTTTTAGTATTCACAAGAAACGTAGTCGAAAGCATTCCAAATTGGTCGAAGCCTAGTTTTCGCTTCACAAATTCCTGAATTATTTATCCGAATCGCGTGAAAAGCATTGTCACCACTCTATTATTTACATCTTTCGTACTGCATTTCGTGAAATATTAATATTAGGTTTCTTATCAAATATAATAGTACAAGTGTTTTGTATTAAAGATGCCGTCGATGGATAGCTCCCTTGATGCTTTCGATCGTCTCAATCTAAATGAGAGTGACGTCATCTCCCATCTTTGCTCAGGTAAGAGAAAGAGATAGAATGAGACTACTGAATGCGGGGGTGATATTATTCATACTGTGTTATCATGATAAATTATTGTGCCAATCTGAATTTGTTCCATCGTTGATTGTTGATTGTTTAGTAGCGGTAGAGAAGTGCCAGTCGAAGGCAGAACGTCGACTGGCTGGGTGTGGAGGACACCATATGAGGAAGAGGTACGGTAATCATTTAATATTTATTGATTGAAAGAGATTTGTAAGTTTGTAATGAGTGACATCTGGTAAATTTGTTGTAATTTTGGGAGAGAATGGTTGTTAATAAAATGTTTTTTTTTACGTTCTGTGGTTGTTCGTTGTTCCTATAGTTCTCGATAGTTCTCGTTTCTCACCTCTTTGGTTCCATGCTTGGAAATGTAGTAAAACGAAGTGAACAATGGTTGTAGTTGTGGTTTCCCCTCGTTTTCTCATTTTCCTTTCTTGCCTTAACTCTCTTAGATGCGAGTGTTCTCTTTCCCTCAAAAGAAGAGATTCGATCAAGGTCATTCTCTACTCTTTTCCTATCTCTTTTCTTTCTTCCCTCATCTCCTTTCACTTTCATTACGATTCATTTCGAAGATATCTGCCGTTGCAGAAGGAATTTTTTAGATGTGTTTTGAACATAATATCTCTCTTTCTTGTCTGTCTCTCCTGTGTGGGAAGTCCCTGTCCTTAGTCACACGTGAGAGTGACGGCTTCCATTACTTGTTAGGGGGTTATTAGTGAGTGAGAGAGAAGAGAGAAGACAAGGGAATGAAGGGACTCTCCATTTCCAATACTATCTTATTCCCTTCACTTCTCTGTCTATTCTCATTCCTTCTCTTTTCTCTCACCGGAAGTCTACAGATCATTCCCACAGAAGGAATGAAGTAGACAGAAAGGAGGCATGGGAGAGAGATATTAATAGAAGAATCGAGAGAGGGAAAGGGGGAGAGATTGCTTTCGACGAGATAGGCAGAGATATTTCATAATCTCTACTTCTCTCTCCCCTCTCTTCTCTCTCCATCGGAAATCCCTTGTCTTGTGACGTCAGATAGAAGGGAGAAGAGAGGGAGGCTGTTAGAGGGAATGAGATAGAAGAGGCAGAAGGCTAGAGGGAACGAGATAGAAGAGAGACATGCGGCTAGAGGGAATGAGGGAGAAGAGAGTAAGAGCTAGAGAGAAGGAGAGAGTCGAGAGCGACAACTAGAGGAAAGAAGAGAGAATGGTGAGGGAGAGAGAGGAAATCGATGAGAACCCCCTGAGGGGAATGAGTCTGAGTGAAGGGAAGGGAGTATTCGGCAGAATAGGCTGAGGAAGAAGAGAGGTTCAGAAATAGAAGGAAAGAGACTGTATGAGGGAGGGAGAAGGAGGGGGTTGCGGGGGAGGGAGGGTAGAGATATCAGCATTGAATAGGGTGAATATTTGCACAATCTGTTTACTCTTCTGAAGACTAGTTTCCATTTTTTCGATTTATGAGGATTGAATAATCGAGATTGAATAAATCGTTGCATTAGTTGTGATGTGCTTCCACGGAGACATGAATGAGACGATGCAATAAAGGGGATAAAACTAATTATTTATATTTATAGGGTGCTCATCAAGAATTTTGTGAGTGAATTGATGAAGAAGCAGCAAGATCTGCAGAATGAAGAAGGAATGGAAGAGGAAGAAGGAGAAGATGGAGGAGAGGCAGATGGAGATGGAAATGAAGTTGTTGAAGAGAGAGAAGAAGAGGTAGATTAATTGAGATGCCAGAGACTTGTTAGATTGTTAGTGGAGAAAGCAATGGATTATCTCATCAGATCGAATTGGAAGAGGAAGATGAGGAGGAAGAAGAAGTGGATCTGAATGAGAATATGATGAATAATGAGAAGGGAAGAAGAGAAGAAGAGGAAGATGAAACAGCACAGGTGAATACATGGAGATTTTTTTTATTTGGAAGAGAAGTTCACTTTTGTTGGATTTTACCCTTGCTAGAATCGATTTAATACGTGTGCATTGCAGAGAGCGGGTCGTGAATGGTATCATCATCATCACTCCCCTTACTCTCATTCGGATGGAGGATATTCATCCCCTTCCCCTCCTCTTGATGATGATGAAAGAGAAAAGGTACGGTACTCTATTGATTAGGGAAGTAGGATACGGAAGTTGATTGGTCTTATTGATCCGATGAATGAATCAGAGGGGGCGTAGTCCATTGTCGTCGATAAGAAATGTAGTCCGATAGAGAGAGAAGGGGGGGGGGGTATCGTGTTTTGAAGGGGGAGGAAAGGGAGAGAGAGAGGAAAGATCAATGAGGGACCAAATTAAATAATCATATTTACATTTGAACCCAACCTACTTGTCAATCGGTGATTATTTCATAATCCAAATCTCCGTTTTTCTCTCCCATTTAATTCGATTTAATCTGTCTTCTCACGATACGACCACGTCACTGTCTATCTCTCTTCCTACTCTCTCCATTCTCTCTTCTCTCTCATCAAGTGATCGTTCTCTCACTTCTTTATTTGTTGAGAACTTTTCCCTTTGCTTCTCTTCCTTCCCTCCTCTATTTCCATTCTCTTTCCTTCCTCCATCTCTCATCTCTGCTTCTCTTCCTTTCCCCTTCTCTTTCTCTTCCTCGGGTACGATTGAACTCATCGTCGTTATTCCTCCTCCTCTCTTTTCTCTCTCCTTTGCCATTCCGATCTTTTGCCTCTTCGGTCATTCGGGGTTCGCATCCGTGAGAAAAATAATAGAGAGGGGATAGCAGTCTCATATCTCTTCTACCTGGTAGTCATAGTCGAGAAATAGACGTGCTTACTCTCTTACGGGAGTGTTACTTCCTTGTCCCATATTGTACCAGGAAATAAGGAAATGAGACGGTTGACTCTCACGCCAAATGGAGATACACACAAATCATTTGCAAAATGTGTTACGTGCTATGGGAGAGGCTGAGGTTGGGGAAGGGAGGGGTAACCAGTTCGAGAATGAGTAATCAACCGAATATAATATGAGAAAACATTGAAGAAAATGAGGAAAGACAAAAGGGAAAGACAAGAGACTGAATAATCTCCCTCTTTCAGTCATCTCTATGGTCTCTTCCCGTGTGCACTTCACCCGATAGTATGGCACTCCATCTAAGAGATCCTTATGAGAATAGAGAAGCCGGAATGTATCAGGTACGAATGAGGGAAAGGAGGTACAGTCAATGAATATCTCCTCTTTCAGTCATCAGATCCGTATTCCTTCTCTTCATCGTTCTCCCTTTCCCCTCCTTCTGACGATGAGAATTCGAATATGGGAGTATCATGGCACGATTCAGACTGTGAGTCCCTTCCCTTCCTCCCTTTCCTCTTCTTCCTCTTATCCCTTCTTCTATTCAGTATCATCATCCTTCCTTGCTCGTCCTCCATCTCGTCTCGATTGTTCTCCTCCCTATTCACTCTACGATGATCTCTATTCATCCTGCCCTTCTCCTTCCCTTCCTGAGAATCCTCCCATTCATCATCATCCTCACTACGAAATGCCCGCCCAGTGAGTAGATCTCTCTCTCTTTTATTCACTCAATGGGGATACGGTAGAGTACGGTATTGATCATCTCCCTTCAGACTCCTCGATCAATCATACGATGTATCGTCCATTCGAGTGGTTGCAGCGGGAGAATCAGACACGGCATTCCTTGCCATGGGAGGAGATCGACCATTGCAAGAGATGAGGAACTATGTGAGTACTGTATGCACACGAGGAGAGAGTATCGACCATTGACTTAATATCCCGGATCGTATCGTCATCGATATATTTTCAGTCTTCAATGGGATCATGGTCGTGTAATGGAGGAGATGCAGTCCTCTTCGATCTGTCATCTTCTTCTCCTTCTTCCATCCCTTCCATCCCCTCTTCCTTCTCCTCTCCTTCTATTCAAACGAAGAAAAGGAAATCAGAAGAGATGACTCCATCCCTAGTGGATGATCATTCCAAGAGGATCAAGTTGTAATCACCTCTCTTTTTCTATCGTGTGACTATGCGCGACCTAGTCATACGGTAGCCCCTTCCCATCCATTATTTGTATCTATTTCTCCCTATTTCTCTCTATATCTTTCTATCTCTGTCTTATTCAGTAGCCAGTCTCATTGGCATTTCTTTTATCCTTTCATAATAGTTGAATATTCCTTTCATATTTCTCTCTATTCCCATTGGCTTCTTGTCATAAGTAGGTCACGCGTCTCCCTCTCTTTCTTTTCTCATCGAAAATTATCTAACGGTCTGGTACCGGGTTGTAGTTCAATTCCATTCCCCGATCCAAGACCGTTCTAAAAAAACCAAAAAATTGCATTCGTTTGTTATAGTTGATGATTTTGTATGCAGTGCAGATTTCTCCCCTTTTTTTCGGCTCGCATCGAGTTTCTTTTCTTTTTCCCCGTAGGCGAACCCGATTATCGATTGATAGCTTTACAGAGTATGTGCCCGTTAACCGTATGCATGCTTGCTACTCCCTTTTCCCTTCAGGATCCCATAATACCGTAGTGCTGAGTTATCTAATTGATTCTCTCCTCTATCGTATTGGTGTCTATTCCCCGGTATACATCGATTGATCCCCCATCCCCATATTATTCTTAGATGTCGTTGCATTTTATCCATTCCTGCTATTATTTTTGTATATACGGTACTTTGTTCATTCTATCGATCAGTCGACCAATACGTCTATTATCATTGCGTACATATTGAATCAATTGATCTTTCAACCATTCGATCCTTTCTCTTGAACCCTATTATCGAAATGGTACTCTGTATAGCCTATCTTGTAGATTGATCTATCCATAATAGATCATCTTCAATTCTTTGTCAATAATCTCGTTGTAATTAATAAGATCTCGACCCATCGACCACACTCTTGGTATACTTTTCTTTACTTCCCCCATTTTAAATCGCGTTTTATGTAGCCCCTTTATAATTGACTCATAATAAATAGGTACTTTGTATGAATAACTGTCTCTCGCCATACCCATTTACTAGTATTATGCTATTCTATCGTTCTTCTCAGTTCGATCCCTTCCCCCTTCCCGTATGCTCCATTTATCCTACCTCCATTCCCTATGTAGCATCTCTATCCTTGTCATTCGAAGCCTCTAATAAAATAATTGGCGATAACCGGCTCAGCATTCTTACAATTACATGAAGAAACATTTGAGGATAAAAAACAACGAATGATAAGAAGTGGATAAGGTAGACAATACGAGTACAAACAAAACACATCTAATAGATAGAAAAACTACGATGCACTTTGAAGTTGGCGAGTTACAGAAAAAAATGGCTACAGCATGTAAAGCAAAATGTTGGTGCCTCATGCTGGAATCGAACCAGCGACCTTCTGTTTACTAGACAGACGCTCTGCCACTGAGCCAATGAGGCGGACGTTTAGCCTTCGCGGAATGAGGAATATGTAGATAAAATAACGATTCGACGTTGTGAAAGAACACAAGCAAAAAGTTGCGACCACGGTAGGGATCGAACCTACAATCTTCTGCTCCGTAGGCAGACGCGTTATCCATTGCGCCACGCGGCCATGAATGCTCCTGAGTTCTAATTGACAGATGATGTGCAAAGTATAAAACTGCTTTATCGTGAGATGAATGAATGAGATTGCTCTATTTCGATTCGTCTCTTGTATTCTTTCTACTATTAAAAGCAGCAATATGGAGTTTGAATCGATCTTCAAATGCAGTCGGATTGTCTACGAATTGATAGACGTCGATACGGCGACCGTTTCTGAGAATATCGAGAGTTCAAAGATTAAGATTGAGTACTCACGAATCAAATGGAGCATCCTCGATTCGAGACACACTCCGATCCTCTAAATCTTGTTCATCGGCAAAACTGAAAGATCAGAGATCGAAGACGTGAGAGGGGGAAGGGATACCGTAGGGACTCCATAGTCTGGGGAATAAATGCAATTGTATCTCTTCTCTCCGTTTTCATGGCCAATTCATTCGCTTCGTGCATGTACTCAAAATTTGAAATATGAAAGATCAATGTTATTGAGTGTTTCAAACCTGAAGAATATCTAGTGAAGTGATTGTTTCCTTCTCCGGATATTTCCTTCTTATCTCTTCAATTATCTTCAGTAGTTCTTTCACTTCCACCTGTAAGATCTTCTTTGATTAATGGGAATGCTATTGAACTACCTCATCGATCGTATCCACTTTAGGTTGTCGACGGAAATTGATCTTTCGTCCGAAGTAATGAATCTGCAACATAGAAATGAGGGATGAAAGGTAGCTTCAAATATACCTTCAAGAAAAGTTCCTTGAGTTCAATTGCAGCAAGTTCAGCGCACATGGAGAGAACAGCGACACCTGCAAAAAATCAATAAAAGAGAAAAATGGGCAAAAGTTTTCTGCGTTCGAGGGGAGTCTAACCCCGGTCGAATGCTTGGAAGGCATCCATGCTGACCATTACACCACGAACGCTCAGGTTAAGGAATGACCTGTTTCACTGGATATCCCTGCTCTCATCTCACTTTTAATCTTTTGTGATATCTCACCGAAAGTGACAAAAACGAAGATGTAAATGAGAGTGAGCACGTGATTGAGATCATTCGGCATTTCACTCATCGTCAGATTTGCAACCAAATTGAAAGTTACGAAGAAGGCTTCCATGAATGTTTTATTCCCTCCTGAGAAACAATAATTATTCCTCGATTATTCTTCTAGTTGCAAGGATACCTGCAGCAATGTACACAATTCCTCCCAGACAACAAAATGCGAGTAGAATAGTTGCATTTACAATCAGAGGAAGACGTTGAGTTGGCACGACGGGATGGAAAGATCAAAGATCAATTTGAGTAGGGTATCTCGTTTCCTATACCTTCTCCTCCGTATTCGGTTCTCCCATTGCAGTCTTCAATTGATCAGAAGGATCAATGCTCTTCTCTGAGCGACATGTCGATGGCTTCAAGAGAAGGAATTACTCATATCATTCTTCATCTTCCCTTACCTTCTTTTCAGTATTTCCTCCTTCAATGGGTAATTGATCCATCTCCGTCCCTTCCATTACAATTGTCTCCACTCGTCGAGTTGTACGACGACTGAATGACGTCATCATTATCCAATCCCAGTGACATCACTCACAAACTCTGCTTTGCCCTCAGAACAGTCTTGGTGTTGACAACCTTATCCACAGTATCCAAAACAGCTTGCTTCTTGGGACCACACAATCGATTAGTGAGAAGAGACCACTGTAAGGAAATAGAATGAGAAAGAGAATGGTAGAAGGGACTCACTCTCGAATACACTTTGAGAACAACTGTAGAAAGAAATCGACCAATATCTACTGCAGCGAGAATCATCAACTGAACGAGAAGAATACAGTAGACAATGGGTACAGTATCCTACCGGAATGCCAATAAGACCATACACAATCGCAACGCATTGGCCAACGACGGTAACAGGAACACTATTGGAGTAGCCTGTTGTTGTCTGAAATAGAGAAGATAGACGATTGAGATGAAGAATGAATAACCAGAATGGAAAGAGCATATAGAATAGAAGAAGTCTTAGTCCAACGAGGAGGAATAACATCTTCTGCTTTGAGATATTCATCAAGAAGGAATGGACGTCCTTCCATTAGAGAGGATAATCTGATAAAAAATAGGAACTAAAATTAAGAGCAGAACTTACTCAGAAAGGGAATTGAAGAGTCTCTTTCGATAGTGTGGTTCAGATGAACACTCTGGTTCAAGTGATTCCGCTATTCGAGCATACACGGACTTTATACTGAAGAGGGATGTTGTTCGTTTGAATAACGAGTTATCTTTACAACCTATTTAATTTATTCTTGAGTATTTCTTTATCAGCAGCATCTTCCAATCGAGCGAAAGTCCATGCACCAGCCAGAAGATAAAAAAAGAGGAAGAGATATAAACCGAAGTGAGGAGTTGCCATACGAAACATCTAAATAAGTCGTTGCAATATTTTGTGATTTTTTCCTCTCATTTCATGAAAATGAAGTTTAGATAATTGAGAAGTCACCCTTGCTAATCTGCTTCCTTTCTTCTTTTCTCTACACTTCGCAGTTGAATTATCCGCTCGATCTCTACAAATTAAAAAGGAATCCCATTAGTTTCTACTCTCATTCTTCTTGTTTTCGGATCTTTCCTCTTGTGAAAATGAATTTCCAACTACTCGTTTAATCTCGAAATGGCTCACTGTTGATCATCTTCATTCACTTCTTCAAAGAGAGCAACTTCCTCTTCATTCATCTCAAAGGGATTAAGGTTAAATACATATAAAAATGAGTATAGGAGAAGATGATGATGTAGATGGGGCAATTGCAGTAGAGTGTGAATACCAACTGAATCTCGATATTCCTCCCATTCATTTCTCATAATCCCATCATCTCTTCCCTTTCAGAGTCTTCTCTTCACGAATTGTCCATATTGGAGCGTCGTAATGAATTCCATGTATGCCTCCAGAACAAGGGTTTGATTTTATATCTATTTATCGTGTAAACAAGTGTCGATGATAGTGTGTAAAGAACTTAGAGAGAAAATCAATTGAGCCTTTTTTCCGACATTAGATTAAATAATTCAATCAAAGTTAGATTAATAATATTTCAAATGTAAATTCTTGCAGACAGTGCAAGAATTGCATCCTGCTTCTCTTCTCTTCCATTCATCTCCACTTTCCCTCATTCCCTCATCCTCTCCTTCTCATAATCGGTCGTCTTTCCATAGAAGATCTCGCCATCGACGAGTTCCCATCCACATTGGAACAATGATTGCTGATCCCGTATCCATACTCAGGCAATTTGATCTTTGATCTCATCAGCTAGATCCTCAATTGATCTTTGATCTCTCTTCAGTTTCATTCTGGCAGTGACTTTCTCGGTCGGACTTCTTCTTCTCCTCTGTACTAAACACGAAAGAGCAGAGAAGCCATCAGGTGAGTCAGTAATCGCTTGCCCTTCCATCTCTGAGTACGGTATTTCTCAGGGAAGAGGCCGATCGCCCCTTTGGTTGACGATGGAGGATTGGATGATGTGGAACCAGTGAGAAGACAAGTATCGAGAGCAGATGAAGTAAGTGAAAGAGAGGAAGAGAGAGGAGGAAGAGATCTATTCAGATTCTAGCAGGAAAGAAGGGAAACAAACACGAATATATGACTATGAAGTGAGTAATCTCTTTGTCAGTTGAGAGAGGTGGGATGATTATTTCAGACAATTGGAACCGTCTGAATCATTCAATAAATCGATCGGAATTCCTTCGACTTCTCAACCAGTGAAGAAATAAAATGAGAAGGAAGGGAGAGATGCAGGCAGTATATCGATTCGAGAGCGTTACCGAAAACGATAAATCTTTTGATGTGCCATCTTATCGGGTCTGTATCGAATTGCAACATTCTGTGCTACTTGGAAGAAACACCATGTATTTAAACAGAACGCATAAATTAACAATGGAGATCGAACGAATGACTGTATAAAGAAGAAGTTACCGGAACTTTGAAATAATGCAATTGATACTACACGTAGAACATTATTTACAAGAATGGGACGGCTCCGCATTTACAAATTCCATTCTTTGGATTTTAAAATCCTGCCTTCGTTTCATCATATCTCTTCGCTCCTTCCATAATCTTTGAATAGATAAACTCGGGAAAATCGTCAGACATCTGTAATTAATTGAATGAGAGCGGGAAATGAAACAGTACACAGAATAAATACAGATACTATGAGATGCATTAACAAACGTACCGCTTTGGGGTTTTCACTCGTTTTAATGTTGAGAGGGACGACAAGTAATTTTCTGATCTTTGTATGAGAGAGAAGAGTTCCCGTTGCAGAGACGACTACTCGAGCTGCAATTCATTACGTTACTAAGTATTATCATTTATCAATCTTTACTTTAAACTGCAAATGATATAAAGTAGTATAATCATACTTTTTTCTCCAGTTTCGAGTCTTCTCAATCTCACTTCATTCGCTCCTGTCTGTTTTCGAATTGCTTCCGCCGCAATCAAAGTATCTCTCCCCTCTGCAATTACATTTTATCTACATTAATTAGCATATTAAAAGATTTTTAGGGAGACCAAATAGTAATTTCTTACTTGGTAATTCGACAGTGAACGGATTCATCTCTTTAATGCTCGTGGGAGGATCAATTGAATGAACTCCCTCTTTAGGAAGATCGATTCGAAGAGAAAAGATTAGATCGTAGAATGATTTGACTGCCGCCTCAAATATCAATTACTTCACCCTTCTCATTCATCCCTCACTAACCAAATGCATGGACATCCATTCTCCTCGTATGAAACATCCTTCCACTCCCAGACCAGGCTTATCGAATGTTAAACTATTCATCTATAACCAATCCAAGCCACAAATCATTAAATAGAATGAATGAATGAAGTACCGTACCCTTTTGAATGATCTCGATGAAGCCCATCGAAGGAAATTAAGAACGACTTTTCCCAATTCAGTGAGACAAACTCGAGGAGTAAGAGGCTCTGTTCCAAATTCAATCTAAACAATAAACGGTTTGATGTTACAATAATAAATTGATTAGATACGGGAGTGATCACAGCTTCCAATTCATCGTAGATTCCAAGACAGAATTGAATAACAAGAAGAACAATGTGAATCTGAATCAATCAATATATCTTTCCGTTTTCCTTGTCTACTATACTTCTCTGAAGCTTCCCATTGAAACTTTCTGATGTTCAGCCCATTTCACAAAGAAGAATGCCAATTCTCCGAGACCTGAAATCAACGATTGTGAGTAGAGTTCTCTTATTGGAAAATTTTCCGGAATTCCAATAACGAGAACAAAGAAATTTCCCTCCCTCTCATTTTCCAATAACGATCTCGAGTGCGGCGCTCGATTTTCCAATAGTTATTGGAATTCCAATAAGGAATAATTGATCATTTTGAGAGAAAAATCCTTTGTTCTCCTTATTGGAATTCCAATAACTATTGGATTTCCAATAAGAATCATTTTCCAATAAGAGACCGCGTTGTTTTCGCGCGTTATTGGAAAATGAGAGGGAGAGAGGTCCATTTTCCAATAACGATTGATTTTCCAATAAGAGAACCCTAATTGTGAGACAAGGAAATACATCTGTACACCATCCAAAGTAAAATTGTGTTTCACTCATCTTACGTGATATTTTAGCGCAATTCTATGGGAAGTAAAGAATTCCCGTCATCTATGGCTAAACTGACCTTCATAGTAATTAATATATCTCATAATAGCTTCAACTCCATTTCCCTTTCCATCTTTTCCAGTCCATGATGCAATCTTCTCACGATACTTTCTCTCGTTAGCACGGGCATGTTCAAGTACTTGAGCAGAAAGCATCTAAGGGAATTATACCAGTTATTCAGCCCCCCCCCCCTATCCCCTCTCCTTCTCTCCTCTCACCTCATCAACAGGATCGAGTCCAGCTATGAATTCAGCATCCTTTCGATTCTGGAAAGACATAAATAATTTCCCTTCCCTATTCCTTCTCTCTCACATTATCTCCTCTGATCTGGGATAGAACATCATAGGCGATCCAAGGATAAGAGAGAAGACGAGGAGAAGAATCACGTTGTTTAGAGACAAAGTCTGAATGGAAGTACGAGATATATGAAAGGAGAAGAAGGAAGGGACTGACCATAAGTAACTTTATACAGTGCGACGGCTTTCTTTCGCATTTCTTCAGATGGTCCAGTTACCTTGAGGAAACAATACGATTTAGAACATAGTCCACGAACAAATTATGTTACCTCTCGGTCGAATACATTATCAGTATCATCGGGAACATTCCTCCGATCTGATGCCACTTTCGTCAACTTCTTCATATCTCCAAACTCCTAGAAGGATGATCAAGAGGTATCGGTATATTCTAATGTCTAGCTCACCTTTATGAATTTATCTCGATGGTTTCTCACAATGGCAGTGATTTGAGTTTCAATGACCTGAAGAGATCAAAGATCATTGAGTCTCGGGAAAAATAAGTAACCTGATTTGTATTGAAGAAGGACATATCATCAGCCTCTCTATCGGAGATTGCATTTCGAATAGAGATCATACATCCAGACATCAATTCTCCCTCAGAGGAGATACCGTATCGCTCCATTAGAGCCTGTACACATTGTCTCACTCTCGTTTCATTCATCTCTCCCTCACCTTTATCTCGTTATTGTAGATGGTCATTTGTGATAGTGCTTCTTTCTTATACTTTTCCCATCCTTCTTCATAGATCATTTCATCCATCTTCACTTCTTCCTAAATACCTTCCCTCTCCAAAGAATATCACTCAACCAACAAACCTGTTGATCTCTTTCCTCCGATAATGCAAGCACATTATCCACATGGCCGATCTCACTGACAATTATTGAGTAATGATTCGATTAATTTAATTCCTTCTCACCGATAGATTCTTCCAATAAGTCTACTCGATGCATATACAGCATCTCGATTCGATTGCATGAAATCGGGTTTACGATGAGCTCGTTCAGGTGGTATCTTCTCTTTCGTCTCTTCGTCCTCAATTACAATTCATGCGTAAATGATTATCAGTGATTCCTTGAGCGTGAATACACATGGCCGCGTGGCGCAATGGATAACGCGTCTGCCTACGGAGCAGAAGATTGTAGGTTCGATCCCTACCGTGGTCGCAACTTTTTGTCGGTCTACTTTCAAAACTTCGAATTGAGATTGTATCGTCATATTTCGTATTCCGCAAGGATCCCTTATCCGCCTCATTGGCCTCATTGGCTCAGTGGCAGAGCGTCTGTCTAGTAAACAGAAGGTCGCTGGTTCGATTCCAGCATGAGGCACCAACTTTTTGCCTCTGTACCTCTGACTTACCTCTGTCCAATCCTTGGTTAGATTCTCGGGAGCGACCGAAGTTTTGGGGAAATCGACAGCTTCGGAGTGCTTATAGGCAACTTGCTTTGCTACCTGAACGAATTGAATCGATTGAATGTGTGCTATGGTATTCCTTTCTCTTACCCTTGATTCAAGTCCCCACAGATCGGAGTTGTTCAGATGGGCATTCGCGATCATTCCAACTGAATCTTGAGTGACGTAGTCGATGAAGAAATTACGCACATCTGTGTCCTTAACGAAGAAGTGGTTCAACTCGCACATTCAAGATTCTAATTTAATTCAATGTCTACTTTCTTAACCCACACTTA
The DNA here is from genome assembly GCA_900490705.1 of Pristionchus arcanus. NCBI lineage: Eukaryota > Metazoa > Nematoda > Chromadorea > Rhabditida > Neodiplogasteridae > Pristionchus > Pristionchus arcanus. The sequence goes on along the minus strand of LS484858.1, from coordinate 605,007 downwards.
CCAGAGTGGCCATATCCAGTTTAACTGATTTGGATATTCCCTTGGGGAACTTCATTGCAATTTCATTTCTCTCGAAGAATAACTTGGGATCCCAAATGACTGAATATTCGTCTCCATCGAGATCAGATCCTTAATTATCCAACCATTACTTGTCGAGAGTAAATATCACAAAGTGCTTTCAATCTGTGCTTGATAATCTGATCCGTCTCATTGAAGTCAAGAATCGGACTCATTGAAGTGTTTCAACTATCGTACCCGCCATTTCATCCGGATGAGGTCGTGGTCCGTGCTGTGGAAAGACAACAACATCAACGAGATGTCGAAGAGCGGGAATATCAACAGATTCGAACATTCTCACATCACCAGCAGAGATACAGGGATTCTTCGTTATGAGAGTGGGACCTGGAAGGGTACTTTATCCACTCCACTTCATTCAATAATCTACCTTCCAGAATGACTTTCGAGGCCGACGGTCTCGGTGTCTTCTCTTGCATGTTCACATGGTATTGAACGAAGATCTGTAACATAAAAATACTTCTTTGCAACGTTTAACATAATCAATATTTGTAATTCCCTTCACCTGTCCATACTGCAACAGCCCCGTTTCGTCAACAACTCCGAACATGGATCTACAAATAGATCAATTAACATCTCCATCTTCACTTTTCCTTACCTTCCCATGTCGAATGGAATCTGGATCTGCTCTTTGTTCAGTTGCTTCTCTCAAATGTTGTCAATTAGAAATATTCATAAAGAAAAGGAACAAACTGATCATGTATCTGACAGCAGCCTTGAGTAGAGATCGGAAGTATGGTTCCTACAAAGAAGAACTTCCAAATACCGTACACCTGCTGATCGTACCGTAGTGAGGGCGAATCCATTCTGTCTACTGAGACCATCGATAGAGACTCGTCTGGGCAGTTCCTTCAATCGATCGATAATCTCTCTGACTACCGTTTCCTTACAATACCTTCAATTTGTCTCGACACGATTTCTCCCTCACGAGAGTCTCGGCCATAATCCTCAAATGGCGATGCAATAATTCTTCGACTCGATCACAGAGACGCATATGACATTCACGAGATTGCATTTCTGACACCTGGAGAGAAGAGAAGGAACTACCGTAATCTGAGTGAGGATAGAACTCACTTGATCGAGAATATTGATGAATGGTTTATTGAGAGAAACGGGAGTTGGACCAGAGATCTTCACTACTTCGAAATCAGTTTCCTCTGGAGCATGGAATCTAGATGACATCAAGTATTACATTGAAGATTTTATTTATCTGACAGCGAACATGAGAAAACACTAAAGGAATAAAGAGAAGGGATAGGTCTCACTTCATCTGGGAATATCGAAATCGACAATTGAGTTTCTTGACTTTATCTCCATTTTCATCTCTTGCATTCGAAATAACCTTCATCTTCTTCTTTCCTCCCTCAACGAAGAAATTAGTCAATCTATGGTGACCGGATGATTCTCACCTCTTCTTCCTCTTCCACTTCAATGAAATAACCCAACTTCTTCCTTAACCAATTGAGATCGTCAAGTTGAGGATGAAGAGAGAGAACACCTTTGTATCCTCTGTGACGGAACTGAAATAAGACGATACTCACTAAGATCGCATTGAATTGATGCATACCTGAATGACACACGGATAGTTAGGTAGATTGAGATCTTTAGCCAGATTCGTGATGTATTCTACTGACATCTGTCCAACTCCATCAGAGAACGTGTACATATCACCATCCTGTAAACAGTGACCAATTACCAGTTGTGAGTGCATTTGTGTGTGTGTCGAAGAGCGACTGCATTCAGTGCCGCGTGGCGCAATGGATAACGCGTCTGCCTACGGAGCAGAAGATTGTAGGTTCGATCCCTGGTCGCAACTTTTTGTCGGTCTACTTTCAAAACTTCGAATTGAGATTGTATCTAAACATTTCACATTCCGCGTAGCCTTACCATCCGCCTCATTGGCTCAGTGGCAGAGCGTCTGTCTAGTAAACAGAAGGTCGCTGGTTCGATTCCAGCATGAGGCACCAACATTTTGCCCTCACGAACGTACATTCTCAACCATGTTTCCGCCGGTGATGTCGTAAGTGAAGTTGGAAGTGCGCAATGGAAGTCCCGTGTTGACTTTCTAAAATATTGTAATTGCACTTTTTAATTAATAGGATAGTACTAACTCTGGATTGCGTAAAGCACTGTCCCATTCTGGCCATAAACTTGGCCACATTCGTCAATGCATCCAATCTGCCCATATTCTTACGAATATCTGCCACCTATGAGAGAAGAATCACTTTCATCACCATCAGGAATATCAATTTTTCCAACAAAAACGTACTTTCTTTGAAGGTCGCCAATCAGCATCATCTCGACTGTTTGGCTTGGACTATAATAATCAATATATCTTTCACTCTCATAATAAGTGAATTCTCACGTAAGTAGGCACCGGATCATAAGCGAAATAACATCCGTTGTCTCTCATTTGTGAATTAGACGATCCGAGATATCGGAAGTTGCGACCTGCCAGTGACTTGTTCAATCGATAACTGATTGATTACCGTACCTCCGACTAAGATTCCATCCTTGAGTGCAGTCTCTACCGTCTTCTTCGTCATTTGTTCTCCCGTTGTATTCGGTCGCAATGGTTGAGTGTCGTCATCTCTGACATTAATCAAGTATAGTCTACTTCACAAGACTAGCTTCATCATTAATTCAAAATTCATCTCCCTACCCATTTCATTAGAAATCCCGAATCGAACCTGAATGTAATTCTGAGAATCTCCGTCTGAGTAACGTAGTACTTCCTCAAGATTCGATTTCCCATAATCTGTTCGGGTGCAATATACACATATCGAGTTGGAGTAATCACAATCTAAACGAGAAGACAGTTATAATCAAATAAATGAATGAATAATCTCACCTTTCTCACTTTGACGTATCCGTCTCTCTGCATATTTCCTCCTTTACCCTCCAATCCCATCTGAAAACACAAATATTGCAAATAAATCAGGGGAAAGGAAGAAAAGCGGCGAGAAATCTTCCAAAATTACCTGTGCATCATTAAGCTTCTTCATTTCATCATAAGCATTAAACTCTTCAAGGATAATACGGAAGATACTGACCATCTAAATGAAAATATTTCTAAATTACAAAAATGAAGAACCAAATTACAAACCGGAAATGACATTTCGTCCACTCGATTCAGCACACTTTCAAAAACTGCCATAGTTCTCTGTAATATTTGGAATAACGATTGAAAAATATACGCTTGTTACTAATAATCTACATTTTTTTCGTTTTTCTCATATATTACCTCGCTATTCTTTTTATACTGCGTGCAAATAGTATCCATGAACATAGTCCATGCACTCACAGTCACGAGCAATTGATCCTTCACTTTCGCACCTTAAGAGTCAATAGTTCTAGATTATTCGAATCCATCGTTTGAGCATAGTCTCACCTCTACTAAGAAGTGCTTCGATTAAATATCGAAGGGCAAATTGCTCAGCACAAACATTGTTTATATTTGGATCTTTCGCTGGAGGATTAGGAGCAGCCTGAGAGAAGAATTGGATATATTTATTAAAATATAATTATTGAGTGAATGGAACGAACCCATTCAATTCGTTCGATATATGCTGGATTCATAGCATCTTTGGAATCGAATGGTTCAACTGGATTCTTAACGTACGGATTCAACCTTCGATATAGACCTGTTAATAAGTTATCGATTGGGCCCAAAAAATTTTATTTCTCATCGTACCCATGTTCTCCTTAATTCACTACCACCCGGTACATTGTCGCTCTCTTCTAAATTATTTGTAAAATCCCTTCTCCCTCGCTTACCCCAATCTTATCTCATATAATCCCTCTCTTTCTCTTTCTACTATCCGAGTCGTCGATGATGCGGCGACTACACTTCAATCTTCGACAAATTATTCGCAATATTATCCGTCGTACCGGTTTCATGACACCGGTTTTTTTTTGTACTCGCACAATTTACCTTGTTGCGATAAAGATATATATCAATTCATTCGATCACTCGCCTATATGGAGATTGATTAGATCCATACTAGCAAATTCAACGGGAGTTGCTCCTCTTACACGAATTCGAGATAGAATCTCGAAGAGTTGTGACTTCTGCATGAGAAATAGGATATAAGGGAAAGGAGAGAAGTCATTCTTACGAGCATTGATTCATTGAATTCGAGAGTGACTACATTACTTTCAGCAACACATTTCCTATGAGGAGGAGCACTATCATCTCCATTGGCTCCCCATCCTCTACTCATTCGAACAAGTCGATTTCCATCTCCGAATCTCTTTTCAAGAGTTTTCTGAATGTGATCACTTCAATCTGGAGAGATTCGTCAATGAAAAGAGATATAATACTAACCGCCATGAAGCATCGGACTTCAGGAGGACAATTCAACTGAAATGATTCATCTTAGATTAGAATAATCAAAGGAGTAATTCAGACGAAGATCAATATCCGACTCACTTCAAAATGAAACCTGAATTTCCATGGTTTTCCCTCTGCGAATTTCGTATCGACCGAAAGAGGATCGACGATGATCCGTCGAATAGATTGGAGATAGAACTGAAATGGGCATGTTAATAGCGGAAAACGTCATTTTAGTAATTTCAAACGAAGAAAAACAATGACAAAACAAAGCTCAATTTCACCTTGATCGTATATTCGACATTCTGACTCAGTTTCTGGCTAGTCCTCTCATTACACTCGAATTTGATGGATACGGTGCTTCTATCTGAATATAATGATTTGACCAGCTAACATTCTTAATGTTATGGGGAATCCTTACCGTGCTCGAAATTAGCTTTAATCATGTTCTGTTCTCGGTCCCTTCCTCCTCCAATCCTATTCAATTTGTAGAATTCAACCTGCAATTTTGAAAATATTGCCTCAATTCGCACACTGGATAATGAATGGACTTCAGAGGAGTTAATTCCTCCCTTCATTCCAATTCAATATCTCACCGTCCAATGCACTCCCAATGCTCCAGAATTAATGATATTTCCGAAATATATCGATTGAATGGGAATGTTATTGTGATCAGGGCTAAACAATAATGAATATTTGTTTTATTATCTGGGAACCCCTTTAAACCCCACACATCGGATAAAATATCATCGGATAAAAACACATCGGATAAAAAATTAAGAGCTTGGAACAATGAAATAACTGACACGGGAGAGTCAGCGAAGAAAAGAGGAGAAGATACGAAGATGACAGGCATCATATCTCGACGGAATGCACTGAAATTATTCCAATTACATTCCCATTCAAATGAACGGATACAATTATTCTAGACACTGACTACTCTCGAACATTTTTGAAGAACACTTGCATGAGGATTAAGAGGGCCTTTTTACTATCCATTGGTTTCACCTGAAAGTTGATGTCTTCTACTAACATCGAATGAATATAAAATAGACGAACCTCAACAAAGAATTCGTATGATTGTTTTACTTTGATCGGTTCACCCATGTGATTCACTTTGTACAATGAAGCAAGACTACCTGATAATGTCTCCTGAAATTAATATATTATTTATTTTTATCGAGTAAAAGGAAAGTGTATATCAAAAATGAAGGGATCACAATTTAACATGATGAATACCAACTCTAAATGCATCGTGGACAGCCATTACAACCTTCTGACCCGTCCATGGAATCGTACACTGCAATCAATCAATCAATCAATACGTATTCTATCAACTCATTACAATGCAATGAACACCAAATTCGTATATTATCAGATTCTACTCCTTTTCTAAACAAATTAGATGCAAAACGATAAGAGTTGATGGGAATACAGGAAACTGTTTGCCTACCATGCATGTTAATCTAGTTTCCCACTCACCTTGATACGTAACGAAGTTTTATCCTTGTCGATTAATTCCAAGTTGTGATATTTCATCTCAAGCTTCATTCTCTATCTACAGTATTCCTCTCGGTTCTGAGAATGTATAATTCAAAATGCATGTGTTCATTGTAATCGGTACATGTGCTGGTTTCGAACCAGATGAGATACACAGAACAACATGATTGTCTATCTAATTTTTATTGGCTTTTATTCATTTTTTTTTGTATTTTTCAGGATTTTTCGACTACAACAACTCAAAACAACATAGAAGATCAAGATAAGCACAACGTGAGGTTTACATGTAATTCTCGATTGAATCGGGGGCAAGAATTGAATGGATTCGATCGGGATTCGTCCATTCACTATGTGAGAATCGATAATGAGGAGCAGCACTATCGATGGAAATGTTAGACAATAAGTTTCGTTTGACAAGCACAGTAAACAAGCACATAGAAAGGAGAGAATCATCATAAACAAACAATAAATATGCAGACAGAGACGAATCAAGACAAACGAGTAAGCGTGAAATTCCTAGGACACACAATACACAAGTCATCATTTTGTACAGGCGAGATACAACTCTCTAATCTTCTATTGTAACCGGGAGACAAATCGTAGTGAAATGCGAATGAATTAGATGGGGAAAGGGTATATTCACAGGGGAGTCAGATGGGATATTCCCGAGAGTGAAGGGAGATGGGAGATGGAAAGGGGGAGAATGCAGTGAACACGCACGATTCCATTGATGGAATGACGTATTCACGCTGATTCGACGTCAGTGGACACTCGAATGGACCATTTGATGGGAATTGAGATGGAATAGAGTGGGGACTACGGTGCCACTACCGTCGAATAAGGGGATGAGATGGAATGGATGGAATGGGATTGTGGGGGTTGGGATGCCAGTTGGCACTCTCGGGTTTCAGCTCAAGCTAAATACAACTCAATTCAAGCCGAGTACAATATATGTTCAAAACATTAGAATCTAAGGTGATGAAAGTGGGGGCGCCTCAGCGGCCGCCCTAACTAGCCGCTCATAAACTAATCTAGGGATCCCATTGTAGAGCGCCTTCGTCGACGCTTCACTTCTGCAAAACCCGATTGAGTAAAGAAGGCCAAGAGACGAACCATAAACGCCTAGCTAGTTTAATACTGTATAATCTCATCGTAAAATACATATTCTAGAGTTAAAATACTATTAATATGAATTTTTACTCTAACTATCAATTATCCCAAGTGGTTTTTCTTCAGTAGAGTAATGAAATACCTGATTGGAGCGGGCGAGATGACGAGGGAGTTCAACTTCTTGAAATTCTCCGTCGATCCAATCGCGGATACGAAAACTTCAGCTGAAGAGGAAGATGATGAAACACAAAGAATGAAATTCTTTATTCTGCCATGCTCATTTACAGGTCTATTGCCATGTAAAATTCTTAGTGAAAAATGAGCTAATTTTAAAGTGATTAAAAATACTGACAGTTTCCTCCCATTGGTCGCAGCTGGATGTCCCTGCAGCCCGTGATCTTCAGCAGATCCCTTCGCACTTCATCCAGATGATTCTTGACAATATCCTCTGAAATATGCAATATTTATAACCATTTTCAATCAAAGAATGAATTTCTCTTCGTTTTTGACTACCGTAATCCAGTTAATCTATTCACTGACCAGGCAATTCCATTTTCCTCGGCTCATACTCCTTGAGAGCTGCAGCATTCCTTAGTGCATTCGTATCCCTCTCTTCTCTCATGGGAAGATCGATGCGATGAGTAGTGACGAGAGTGAGATAGGCAGGAATGACCACCTGGAGAGTACATCATTCAATGAAGAACACAAGTATTTGTGATACAATAGATAATAATAATACAATCGAAATAGCAATAAAAAGAGAATAATCTAACCTCTGAGAAGGATTTCCACTCGCCACGCATAATCGTTCCATCCAATATATCCTTGAAGGAGAGGGCATCACGCATTCTTAAATAATAATTGATACTATTTTTGTCAATTCGGAATAGCATTTTACGTTTGAAAAGGAAAGCAAAAATATTTCAAAACATGGCGTTATGACAAATTAGGTTGGGATTGACAAAAAATTGCTATGTAAATTTCACACATCTCTCTGACCACTACTTGCGAATCCATTCCTAACTCAAATAGCATCTTTTCAAAGTCTCCTTTCTCACCTGAATTCTCTTGATGCCACGTAGTCGATGAACTTAAGAAGGTGTTCACCCTTCTTAAGATGGACGCGTACCTCACCAGAGGGCTGAACATAACCACTCTTACAGTCATTCTCAACCACTTTCGGGCAATTTACAAATGGAAAAAAGTAAATATGAAACAAAAACTAACCCGTTGGATATATCTTCTTCTTGTTCCTTTCATCATCACTTCTCCCAATCCAAACTGGATGAAAAGAGCGACCTGAATCACATATTGATCAGTGAGACGATAGCAAATCGAATTGTAATCTACTTAACCGAAATTGAATGAAGAGACTAACCAGATGGAATTGATTGAATTTGGAATCCGCCTGCAGTCCACCAATATGATTTGCCCACTTGACAAGAACAAATGCGGCACGAGCCAATCCTTTAATATACAGTCAAAATGACATAATGTGAACTGTTTATGATAAGTTATGATAACTTATCATAAGATGTCATAAAACCATGATTGCTCATTGTCAGCGGAGACTGAACGGATCACGCTGAAATTTTGCATGGCAGTACAGTTTGTGTGCCCCGTCAAACTGACACTCTCGAAAAATCGATATTTCGCACGCGTCGCGGTCGTGCGTTGCGCGTGTGGTGACCCCAAGTGGGCCGAGCTTGGACAAGAATTCGCGTTGAATCGAAAATCTCATTCTCAATACTTCAGAATTCCGAAATATTCATAGAAATTTAAATTTTTGCAAGTGCGACTAATAAATCAGCGAATTCTGCTAAGCTCCGCCCACTTGAGGTCATCACACGCGCAACGCGCGACCGCGACGCGTGCGAAATATCGATTTTTTCGAGAGTGTCAGTTTGACGGGGCACACGAACTGTGCTACCATGCAAAATTTCAGCGTGATCCGTTCAGTCTCCGCTGAGCAATCATGGTTTTATGACATCTTATGATAAGTTATCATAACTTATCATAAACGGTTCACATTATGTCATATTGACTGTACTTCCTATTCAATCAATCAATCAGGGGAGATTACTCACCTTCATTCTCTTCAAGAGATCTCCGTATCATCGAGCCTTCCTTGAATTGACACTTGAATTCAATAAACGCATCCCCATTCTCCTCCACATCTTCACAATATTCATCGATGAATGTTGAAAGTACCTGTAATCGGCCGCCTCATACTCAAAAATGAATATATACATGCTCTTGGATAAAAATAATAAGGTAATAAACTAACGATAGCTAGTGGCTCATTGCTCAATTCTTTCTTTGCATCTTCATCAGGAATCACTCGAGCGATTCGATCATCGGGACGGAGTTTGATATCAGCCAGAACATCGTAGAAGATCCATGGGAACGAAAGAATTAACGATGTATCTTCCCCATTTTGGAGTTGTTGATTTGCCGCATCTGAAACAAGTATATTTACAGAATGTCTGTTTGTTTGAAACACATTTTAATATGAAGTGAACAAAAAAAAAGAAGAAGAACGTACCATAACAGACGTGATAACAAGCAGCTGCTTTCATTCTAATTCTCTCCATATTACTCGTCGTTGATCGAACAATACGACAGAGAATGGAATCCTATAAGAGAAGTGATTCGATCGATTGATTGATTGATCAAATGACGATATTCTCACTTTATCGACGTCTCTTCTCTTATTCTCCACTGGAGTTAACTCGTCTTCCCAATTGATCAACTGAAAAAAAAATCAATTTAATTGTAATTAATCCATTAATTAGGGAAAAATTAAAACAAGCTTCGAAAACCATACCGGTTTGAAGAATGCAATTCGAGCAGCAGTAATCTCCCTTTTCACTTTGTCCTCAATTACCTGCAAATTATATTCAATAAAAAATCTCGACAATATTTTATGATACCATATTGGTGTTGAATAGATTCATGTCATCCGCTTCCTTCTCTGAGATTCGATTCTTGATTGAGACAATCTGTCCACTCATCAGTTCACCCTCAGAAGAGATACCGTAGTACTCCATGATGGACTGAAGTGGAATAATTTGAATTATGAGAAGCATTTATTGATGTAAATTTTATCAAAATCTGCCCATAAAAACGTAGAAGGAGGCAATTTTATTATATCTTTCCATCAGTGGCAGTCCTTCCTTCTCTTATCCTTTTCTCACTTTGATTCCATGGGAGAATGTCTCCAGTTCCGTCCTAGCAGTGGCCTTGTATTTATCCCATCCAGGAATATCGAATGAAGGATCTTTCTCGATCTAAACACCATAATTTGAATGCAATTCATACTTCTCTTCTCACCATATCCATCTGATCATCTCCTGCATCGATTGCATGTTGATATCTCTTGATTTCTCTATAAATTTGATTAATATATCGATGATTTTACCAAAAATCATTTGGCAATCATTCACACCCTTCTCAATCAATCAATCAACAATCATTCTCACCGGAAGATTGATCCAATGATTCCTCTCGATTCATAACCTGCATCCCTCATCTTCTCCATATAATCAGGTTTCCTCACTGCTTTCTCAGGTGGAATCATTCGAGTTTCATCATCTGGATCCTACAAATATTCTTAATTTAGTAAATTGATCTAACCGATCTAAAAGATCACAAAAATCTTATATAAATGTAAATGAATGTGTATCGAACCTCGACACCCTTATGAGTGGTCATTTTTTCCGGCTTCGTTCCATTCTTTTGGAAATCGAGAGATTGAGAGATCTTCCAAGCGAGAGAACGAGATGCCTGTCATCGTTCAGTTCATTCAATTGGATTAACCATCATCTCTCTTACCGGGTTTTCCAGACCAAAGAAATCGGAGGTTGCCAAATGAGCATGTGACAGCACTCCGATCTGTTCTTGAGTCACGGCTTCGATGTAAAATTCACCCAGTCTCTTCTCCTACAAACATTATGCTTAATTGACCACAATAAGAAAGGCGACTGACACATGCGTTAATATCAGGAGTTCCATCCCAATCCATAGGAATGGGCCAATTGATGACATCTTCTCCACTGGGAAAGAGACTCGCTTCCTCATTGTGATCGAATAGAAGTTGAGAATCCCAAATAAGACAATACTCGTCACCATCAAGATCACTTCCTGAATGAGATAGACTGTACATGATACTACACCTCAGATATATCCCAAATGTCTACCGTACCAGCCATTTCATCGGGATGAGGACGGGGACCATGCATAGGGAAGACGACAACATCCACATAATGTCTCAATCCAGGGACATCGATAGCTTCAAATAATCGGACATCTCCCTTCTGGATACAAGGATTCTTCGTCATCATTACAGGTCCTGAGAGGATTGAAGGATTACGATAGCCCTATCCATCCATCATCTTACCCTTGAGAATAATGGCTCCATCAGCAGCACCTTTCTTATTCGATCGAGATCTCGACATATGCTTACTCGTTGAGGTTGAGTACTGACAGAAGATCTTAAATTGAATTTGAAATATAATATATGCCAATATATATATATACATATATATTTTTTTTAATTAAAAACGTGCCTGTCCATATTGGAGAATTCCTGTGGAATCGACCACACCGAACATTGATCGACCGAAATCACTGGGAATGCGAATCTGCATTTTCGCCAATTGCTTGTCTGAAAATGGGAAAAAAACACCCCGTAAAATCAACTGTCAATTTGATTTATTCTGTTAAATAATTGGATATTTAAACTAACGGAGAACAAAGCGTGAATTCGCTCTTAGAAGTGATCTAAGGAATGGCTCTGAGGTCACTTTGAGAGGATTTGCATCCGAGAAAACTTCCATCGCAAATGGAAATGACATCTCCTACAATAATAGTCATTCATTGCATGCTCATTTCCCCTTCTTTCCTTCTTCTCTCTCGTACCTTTATTGTCTCTCTTGCTCGATGCTCAATGTACAATGATTGAGCAGTATTCCTCAATTGAATATCCAATAGATCTTCGATTCTATTCGACATTCTCTTATGACATTCGGGTGATTGATCCTCTGATACCTGCAGGAACCGAATAAACGCCGTTACGAACAATTTAAATGTAGTAAAAAAGATGGGAGACGAGATCTAACTTACCTGAGATAGAATGTTGAGTAGTGGTTTACAGAGGAAGAGAGGAGAGGGCATTGAATACTTAACAATCTCTAGATTTGTCGTATCATTCTGCCCTCCTCCAGATGGATCATTCACTTCGAATCTATAACCATTTCATCATCACAATTCAATTATCTATTCCATCCCAATCGATGACTCACTTGTCCATACTCGGTCTCACAAACACCATCGTCCTATCATCCTTCTTGTTCATCATTTCAAGTAGGTCATTGCGGTCATCGATAGTCGGATCGACAGCCACGAGTCCCTTCTGACCCTTGTGACGGATCTGATAATACATGTTAGATGAGATGAAATGATAAATCTCATACCTGGAATGCACTTGCAGTTCTCGGTAGAGTATGTTCATCGCTGAGAGTTTTAGCGAGAGAGAATGCAATCGTTCCCACTCCATCAGAGAAACAATACGGCTGCAATCAAAGTGTCCATTTCGTATTCAACCACAATTTATTAATAACCTTTCCCGTATTCGCCTTTCCTCCGATGAAATCAGGCGTTACTCCAACTTGGTTTATCGGTAAATTGTTGCCCGATGCCTGCGAAGGAACACGTATGTGATATAAAAAAACGAATTAATTCTCCTTACTCGTGCTTGAGTGAAACACTGCCCTTGACGAGCCAACCACTTCGGAATTGATGTCAGATTGTGGAAGTTTCCCAATTTCCTTCTGATCTCTCGTGCCTCAAAATCCCAATAAAACATTGATCACATTTGATAATGACTCACCGTCTTTCTATCAGTCTCATGGTAAGCATAATATCCGTGATCTCTTAGTTGAGAATTTGAATTTCCTAACCATCTGTAGACTCGTCCTGAAATATTACACGTTTCTTCACTTTTTTGTGAGTGAGCATCAAGAAATTTGAGAGGCGAGTTCTGGTCGACATACCAGCAAATATAAATCCTTCCCCCATCAAAACAGTTCGCATTGTTTGACGAATAATCGCCGCTCCACACGACATTTCCCTCATATACTCTCCACTGTCATCTCTAGAACGGGTTTTTACGTAGTAAAAATGTATTACTCATAAAAAATCATTGTTGTATTTGATTAACCTGAAGGAGACTCGGACAATCTCTGTTCCATTTCGCGAATGCTGATTAAGTACACGGTTGGCCATTATCGTTTCGTATCCGACGAATATCAAGCGAGTTGGTGTGATCACGAACTGAATAAGGCGAAGTGAAGATTTGCCTAGAGAATAAAGAGACGATACCTTCATAACTCTCGTGAAACCCTTCTTCCTATCCTCTTCTGTGAATACTGTCGATCGATGAACTGTCAATCGACAATCCGTCCATTCCTGATCATAGTTGTAAGTAATGAGAAATAGATTTGTGCACAAACCTTGTCGAAGAGGTTCCATACGGAACAATGAGGTCTTCCTTCTGAGATTATCGAGAGAAGATTCTCGAGCACAAGAAGAGTCGTCTGAATCCAAGTATTGTGCAATCAGGAATCTCCTAACCGGGTAAACATCTAATCTCAACTCACTTGCTCGGTCGATGCGTATCGTTGGCACACGTATTCAACGAAATCGTACCAGTGCTCACTGAGAGGAGAGATATATTCAATTGAATCATATACTTTGAAATTGAAGTAAAAGAAAATAGATGCTCATTCTGACCGTTTGGACAATAATTGGCACCGAATATCCATTCCTCGCTGGAGAATTCCCTCGAGAAGAGCATGAACACGGAATGCCTCAAGATGCTACGTTAATACCTATTAAACCAGAGAAATAAGATAATGATTTAGAAGAAGAAAACATATTGGATAAGAACAATCGAATTTTCAACGTTCACGGAAACCGAGGTGTGATGCTTTAGAGGTCAATTGATCTTTCATAAATACATGTCATATTTTGGATTTTCATGACCTCTGTATTTGTTCTTATTTGTAACCTTCGGCATAAATACCTTTAGTTGGATATGGTGTTGCTTATCAAACATGCTGAAGACTGATTTTTCCTTCGTTCGAGTTACCAATTCACGAGAAGCATCCTATTAAAGTGAATTGATTTTTAATGAAATCAAATAATGTTTATACCCCGATCATTCTCATAACACAGCCATCGAATGGATTTTCCAATTCATACGGAGTCACCTGAATATACTTATGAATATGGCCACTTATATTCATGATGATATTCATATACATTCACTTATATTCACTCACATTCTCCATATAAAAATCGTTGGAATTTCTATAATATCTCCTGATACGTCCCAAAAGCATTTCGATTTGATCATACGAAGTATATTCAACTGCTTTTCCAGTATTGTGACTGAAACATGTGAAAATTAATGGAGAAATCATATTTCATCACCACGAAATGCATTTCATAAGCTTACCGTAATCGAGAGACAATATCGAAGGAGAGCTGATCGAGTGTCGAATTAGGAGGATCGAGCTTTCCATTCTGAAAAAGACAATATTATGCAAGTATTCACTATTCAGAGATGTGATTAAAATGGTGAAAAAATCAACTCACGATATATTCTTCATCGAATTCGAGAATGATCATTTTCGAATCATGAAGTGCCAATTTATCGGAGACCTCTCCTGGGTATCGACCACGGCGAATTTCGAGACGATGTTCGAAGTCACTCCACTCTTTCTGCTCAAGACAAATTTAATTACATATGCAGAATTCGTAAATGCGAAAATGTACAAGCAGTAAATACCTGAACGTTCGGAGAGTTTACATTTGAAGATTGCCTTCCACGATTGTTTCCATTTCCATAAGACTAAACATGATAAGTTTGAGAATGGTGAAATGGTAGAACGTGTTCAATGTTTCTATCAATAAAATAGTTTAGATGTCTCACTCGTCTATTATTGCATCCATTTTTCAATTTGACTTGAATCTTAGGAGGGTAGTCCACAGTGAGAACGAGTGATCGTCGAGTGTGTGTTCGAGGAGTAGGAAGTTTAACATGCTCGGCATAGTCTTCAGGATAAATCTTCTCCGCTACAAAAATAGATTCCCATCCTGTACACAACGAAGAAGATAACAACGTACTTTCCGTGAAGGAATCGAGGCCAATTTTCCTGATAGATGACGTATTGATCTATAACGAGAGTAATGCCATTGACGCCATTTCAATTGGGATACAAGGGAGTTTCATAAAGAATGCTCACCGTTATTTTGTACGTGGCAAGGAAGGATTGTGGTTGTTCATTGTTCCTGTCCTCTGGATTGCTTTCCTGAAGATTAAGGGGTAAAAAGTACCCATGCAACCAATTTTTTTATCAGAAGAAGCTGTATTAAAAACAGAAGATACCATCTTATTTTCATACCCTATTGTGTAGGAAGATTGTGATTTGCTTTCGATCATACTCAAATGATGCGTCAATATCTTTGTAGAAATTGAATCCATCCTCTACATCAGCATCATTAGCAAATCCTCCTTCCTCAAATTGACACAATCTTTTGATTCTTATAATGGACGAAAGATCAAAGATCAACACTTACGATGCACCAGTGAACACCGATTGCGCCCGAGTTAAGAAACGATCCGAATTTAACTCTTCGAAATAAAATATCTCGATGGACATTGCTGAATATGATAATATGTTCATATATGACCCTCTTCCCCAATCCACTCCCATATCTCTCACTCACATAAGCCGAAGAGGGTAGAGCAATGTGGAGTGTGTATACACGATTGGCATCTCGTAACTGCAAGTGAAATATCAATAGGAACCATTGTTCCACTTGCAAGTTTTCACGATATTTCGAAACTTCAGCCAAAAAAAGAAACCTCAATATCTCCCAGGTGCGATCATGTCGTAAAAGATAATGGAATTGGCGCGTCAATTTAGATAGAGATGACTGCCAGTCTTTGCAAGACATCTCAAATATATTAACTGCATGAATTACATCAAAAAAAAGAATCAACGATAAAAAATTATTACTTTAAAATGGCAGACCCATCTCGACTGTCTCATTCCCTCCATAGGATTTACGCGAATCTCGCCCATTTCATCAATTTCGACATTGCACTCTCTTGCAGCTCCCTGCGACATTAAAGTTTTCTAATGTTGATTAATACCATGAATCCTTGAACACATTGCCCAAACTTGCAATACAAATTATACTAATAATGAGTGTAAAAAGTCAAAATATAAAAAAAGCAAAATCACAGCAATCACAGGTAGCAATAAAAAATATAACCGTTCCTTCCCTTCTCTCAACTGACCATCAAAGCAGATTGGAAGAAGTCTTTCAAGCCGATAATTGTATATTCAGGCGCTCCGTCCTGTTTGATTAATTCAAATCTGAGTGGCATGCTGACGGGATTTCCACTCGAATCCCGAGGAACATCTACAACGATGGCATGGAAAAGGAAAGAGAACAATAAATGTTAAGAAGAATAATGAAAATAATAAATGATCAGGATCCCTAACTATACACAATGAAAGAATATTCTCACCGTAGGGATAAACTGGTATCGTCTTTCTCTCCCTAGTTGATTCCCTCATTCCTCTACCTCGTCCTCCGCCTCGATAACTTTCATTCGAGAGAGATGCACGCGGTGCAAACTTAATTCATATTAATTTGAACTTTTCTCGATTCTCAGAGCATAAGAAGTAACTCACCATGGCTTTGATGTTCACAGATCTTCTTAGCACATGCTGGATTTACCCTATAGATAGATCTGGAATATTTAAATTAGGGAGGAGAAGAATGAAAATCAGAAAGTAGGTAACATGCGGAAATGATACCGCAACAAATTACAACGGCATATAAATGTGAAAACTCTTTACTACGATATCTAAGACTGAATCAAATGACAATTATAGATGAAACGAGATGATAACATAACGATGAGTCATAGAAGTGATTTACAACAGATCTTCTACGTTGTGAAACACTGTGAAATCGAGGTTTAAAATATCAATATTATCTAGGTACCAAGTAAAATGAAGTGATTAACCAGTTCAAAACACGCAAGGTGAAATTGATGACGAGAAAAACGAGTTATTAGCATGACCATTCATATGACTCGATGATATTACGTTAATGTGAGCAACAACAAAATTAAGAGTAGTGATTAAACACTATGACTCTATTGGCAATACTTTTGTAAATGTTAATAACATAGCTATGATACAGAATTTTAATACATGCTTGGGATTCATAACAATTACAAAAAATACAGTAACTTTGGATTGAATCCAAACATTTGAGTTAGACTCAATGAATCTTCTTCGCTTCTTCCATAAGGTTCTTGTATGTGAATTCGGATAAATTACCAATTGTTCCTCTCTGAGTTGCAGTGTTTCTGAATATTGAATACAGTACAATTATGGTGCCCTCCCTCACACTCGAAAATCGGAAAATTCATCTCTAAAACACAATATTTTTACTTCGTGATTTTCTGCAGTGTATGACCAGAATTTGCCCAAGAACTACCGTGAGAAGGATTGCATGGACATACCTTGGAGGAGCTGGAGGATAAATAAAGGAAGCTAGAATCTTGAGCTGTTCACTTGTTCCTATTGCTGACACCATCACCACTGAATGATCTTCGGTTGACACAAAGATAGTTTACAATGCAACATTAACTATAATCCTTACATAAATGAGGAACAGTAACAGAGAGATATATCTTCGATATCTTATCTAGCAATCCGGCATATAAATACTACTCACATTGATATTTCTTGATATCTCTTAGTTTGACTGATTCACATCCACTGACAGTGCGAAGGGCCGTCTGCACTTCATCCAATTCACTCGAGATCACACGATCTTCAAATGATCTTTCAGTGACGTGATAATCCCGTTTCTCACTTGGCAGTTTCATAGCTCTAGGGTGAAATTCCCTCATTCGAGTCATCGATGGACCACTTCCTTCCATCGGAAGATCCAATCTCATTGAAGAGATGAGAGATAAGAAGGAAGAGAGGGCAGCCTGCAAGGAAGGAAGTAATCCTTGTAGGCCAATACTTCCATTGATAATGGTCAAAGGTACGCATCTATCAGTCTCATCATTCCACAATAACTCACATCTGAAAATGCCTTCCATTCTCCCCGCATCATAATTCCTCTTCCAATCTCACCAAACGATAGCGTCGATCTCATTCTGTAGAGAATTAAGTTACTTAACAATCAATATTTTAACCATAGCATATGTTAATTCAAACGACAATTATTGTTCACCTGAACTCCCTCGATGAGATAAATTCAAAGAATAGAAGAAGATGATCTCCTTTCCTTGGATGGTCTCTTCGATCTCCTTGAGGCTGTAATATCTTATCAGTTGATCATCTCTTCTACTCCCTTATCCATCTTCCTACCTTCTGAATGAACGTTCTTTTCATTCCTCGATTGGTCACTTCTCCCAATCCGAAAAGGATGAATAGAGACAGCTGTAAAAGGGGGAAATTTATACTCCCTCTTCCCCTCTCCCTTCTTATTCACCAGATGCTCGTCTCTGAATCGATTATTCAATGCTCCGACGTGTTTCGCCCATTCCAACACAACGAAAGATGCTCGAGCAAGACCTGAATTGCCCATCATCCTCAATATTCTCAATTAGATGGTTGATCTTACCATCATTCTCCCTCATCGATCGACCAACAATCGAGTTGTCGCCATCGAATCTTTCCACGAAATTATAGTACTTATCATTATTCTCGCAATATCGATCGATTGACTCGGAGAGAATCTGAAATAAATTGCCAGAGTATAAAAAATTTGTATTTGTATTTGTTTTATTTTATTTTTTTGTATTTGTTTTTTTAGCTCGAAGAAAATGCGTACCTTTGCGATTGGTTGGTTGCATAGGCCACTTCCCTCATCTGGAATAACTCTCTTCTCACTTGGATTCATCTTAATATCGAGAAGGACGTCATAGACTACCCATGGATATGAAAGGATAATGGGAGTTTGTTCGTCTCTTTCTATACTTCGATTCGCTGCCTCTGCAATGACATAGAAAACATGAGATAATTGAAGAAAATCTACTTAAATTGATCATTATATGATATAAACAGCACACCGTAGGCTACAACGTATGCAGCTGCGGCTTTCTTACGAATCGCATCCATATTCTTAGTATCCGATTTGACACATTTGTTCATGATTGAATCCTGCAATGCGAAACCCATTGCAAATAAATCGGATGAGTAACTCACAGATTTCGCAACTTTCTTCCTTCCTTCAATCTCCTCCAAATCGGTATTCCAATCGATCAGCTAAAAATTAATTACGTATGAAAGAAACAACAATTCTGCAAGGAAAACATTTTTCGCAAAGGTATTTTAAACGTGTTATAACACGTTTACCTAGCTGGAAAAGGGGGCGATTTCATAACTAGAAACAATATTAATAAAAACAAACGTTTTTGAAAAAAATCTCACGGGCATTTTCATTGATTCGCCTGACCTTTCCTTCGATCACCTTAAATTTACATATTTTAGTCGCATGCACAAACTCGTTGCAATACTTTATTGGTAGTGAATAGTGTGCCATCAAATTCTTCAGTATCCGATAGACGATTCTTCATTGAGATAATCATTCCGGATATCATTTCCTCCTCACTTGCGATTCCGTAAGAATGAAATACATACTGAAATATCCGATTCAACGACATATCTCATACGATATTTCGGGTACGAGTGGATGGGATATCGATATACCTTCATTGCTTGGGTATAATTAGCCAATTCATTCTCTACAATCGACTTGTAGTCTTCCCATCCATGGACATCAATGAATGAAGGGTCCAATACGATCTGAACCAGCAGAATCTCCCAACAATTAATAGTTAAATATAAAAATAATAACATTTATACCATTAATATCATAATGTTCAAAAATCTGAAAAAAAAGGTTTTCTCTATCTCACCTTTTCGTTCCCTCCTTCACAATCGAGAGCATGTTCGTACTTTCTAGCCTCATCGAATACATCAGCCACAATTCCTCTCGATACATATCCCGGATCATTATAATTTTTGAAGAAATGCGGCTTCAAATAGCTTTTCTCAGCAGGAATCACACGTGTGGGATCATCGGGATCCTGCAAGGAATGTTCTATAATATCATTCAGGTCAACACTACACTCACAACCATATCCATTGTAGTAATCTTCATTGGTCGAATTCCTGACTTGGAATAATCAAGTGTCTGGGCGATCTTCATCGCGAGAGATTCAGCTGACTACAAATGTCTTTGTGAAGACCAAGTTACGGAAATTTAATTGGAAACAAAAATTAGGTTAAAAAGGATGCATACCTTGCAGTACAATCCATGCAGGTCGGAAATCGCAAGATGGGAATTGCAAAGTGATCCCGGCTGAAAAGGTATAGTACACCCATTATTATTACAACATACAATTGATGAAATACCTGTCCATAGACGATTGCCTCAGTATAGAATTCAGCCTTTTTCTGCTCCTTTAATGGTCACATAACTCAGATCTTCATTTTTTACAGCTTACACATAGTGCCAAATCGATAATCCCATTTTTCTCCTTTGGAATCGCCCATTTATTCAGATCTTCTCCAATTGGAAAAAGGGACGCTTCTTCGTTCCTTTCCAGCAACAATTCTTCGTCCCATATCACGATATACTCATCTCCATCCAAATCCGATCCTGAATGAGCGAGTAACTCTATCCTCTTCAATCGATTCCATCTACAATATTCCTCCCCCCCCCCTTCCGTACCGGCCATTTCATCAGGATGAGGTCGTGGTCCATGTTGGGGGAAAACGATAACATCGATTAGATGGTTTAAAGCAGGAATATCAACTGCATCGAACATTCTCACATCTCCTGCTGAGACACATGGATTCTTCGTAATCATCGTTTTGCCTGAAAGACGGCGAATTCAAGGTAGAAATTAGCCATTAGTAAACATATACATAATTCAAATACATGTGGATATTTTGTGCAATTTTCCAACGCACCCGTGTGAACGATTCCTTGTTGTCCTCCAAAACTTCTCATTCTCGTACCCTGTTTCCTCATACTTCCGGAATATTGGCAGTACACCTGTCAACAGTATTTTTTCACGAAAATACATATATTATGGGGGAGGTAAAGGTGGGAAATCGCTCACTTGTCCATACTGCAGAAGACCACTCGTATCAACTACTCCAAACATCAATCTTCCATTCGATGAACTTATACGGATATTCATCCTATCCATCTGCCTCTCTAAAATAGTAAACATCTTGAATTTATTACGGAATGAATAATGTAAATGAATATCTGACGAAGGGCATATTTGGCGTTTGCTCGCAGTAGCGAACGGAAGAAAGGTTCAGTGGTGAAAGTAAGGTCACACGATTGAGTGTATACTGATGATGAGAATGGAATCGGCATCTCCTGCATTCATTTAATCATTAATCCTTATTGCCAGTTCATATTCAGCCCATACCTTGATTTCTTCGACAGCTCTCTCCTCGATATAGAGTGTTTGGAGGATGCTCATTACCATGGAATTCATCAATTCTCCCACTCTTCCTCTTACTCTCCGATGACATTCTACTCCTTGTCGTTCAGAGACCTACAATGGTCAATATGCAATACCACATATTTTCACAGAATATCTATATAATCTGATATGCTTCAATTCAATTATTATACATCATTTACCTGGCAGAGGATATTAATGAGTGGTCTATTTAAGAACGTTGCAGCTGAAGAGGACAACTTAACAATCTCCAAATTCGTAGTCTTTCCTTCTGTCATGTCGAACCTACGCCAATATTCAGTGAAAATAGTGAATGGAACTTACTTGCTCATTGACGGTCTAATAAGAATCTTTTTCTTATCTCCATCTCTTCCCACCAACTCCATTATCTCATTTTTCTTATCAATCAATGGATCTACACACAACAATCCTTTCTCTCCTCGAAAACGAATCTACCATGAATATAATCTACTTCGGGACGAGATGAAAAGTACAAACTTGGAAGGCAGATGCAGTTCCATTTATTCCGTTTTCTTGAGTGAGAGCGGCAGCATGACGAGAAGAGATAAGACCGACTCCATCGGAGAAAGTATATGGCTAGAATTAATACATCTACCGAATGAAGATAGTAGAGTTCGACTAACCTTCCCAGCTGAATTCATTCCACCAGTATAATCTAATTCCATTTCTACTTCAGAAGGAAGAATCTCCAATGCTGATGGCTAAGAAGGTCTAGATTTCAACCTGATAATCAGTTTCCATTACCTTGCATTGAGTGAATGCTTGGCCGAAACGAGAAATCATCTTGGGAATGTTTGCAAGATTATGAAATTTTCCCATTTGAAGTCGAATGTCGTGAGGCTTCACACTGCTTCGATCGGCGAAATCAACGTGCATCATATAACAGCCTTGATCACGTATTTGGGAATTACTGTTCCCAAGCCACGCGTAGGTACGACCTGAAATATATATTTTAGGATAACAACTTATCAGAATTCAAGAAATAGAAACAACCATATATCTCACCAGCGTAAGTGATTCCATTTATCAATATTTCTCGAATTCTATTTTGCACTTCCGCAGAATAATTGTTTACTCGCATTGGCCCTCCTCGATCTTCCCTTAATGATATCATCCATAAGAAAGTAAATGTTGATCAACGATACCGAAATGCCAGTCTGATGATATGGTTCTCATTCTTCGCATACATATTCAATACTCGATTTCCCATGATTGTTTCATATCCGACGAAGAGTACTCGTGTAGGAGTAACGACCAACTGAAATCAATGAAATATGATGACATTTCAAAGGACATAGCTTGAATGATAAATGTCACCTTCATGATTCTCCAATATCCTTCTTTCTGCTCCTCCTCATTGAAAATTGCCATTAGACTAGTAGATGGAGTATACTCTTTGTATTCCTGTTATAATGTATATA
>LS484858.1:558630-581941 GCA_900490705.1 Pristionchus arcanus | reverse complement strand
TATATTGTCTATGGATAGAATAGGTGAAGTACAGTGTTAATACCTTCTCAAATAAGAAGGGAATAGAGCAGTTCGGTCTCTCTTCACTAATTATGCCCATTACTCGTTCTAATGCATACAGTGTTCTCTGAAATGAGCATACTCCACGTCTAAATCGCTCACTTTAATGATATACAAATATAAGCGACCTTTTCGTCATTTACGTATAATTCTGCAGTCCTGCTTACAAATTCGTGCCATGTCAACCTGAACGATCATATGAATAAATTAGTAGTAATATCACTAAACGGTGAATGGCATCTACTTCGGAGTAGTTCAATTCTGAATTCCATTCCTCTGTCGAGTATCCCTTGGAGAAAGGCTCGCAGGCGAAAAGTCTAAAAAAAATTACCTAGGCAATAAAATGAGCTCCCAATAAATATTTTCATATTAATATGTAAATTTTGCTAACTGTAACCTTACAAATAAAATTCTATCCTTAACGTATGTGCCTACCTTCCATCGAACGTGATAATTCCTCGACGCTGCATTTGATATTCTTTCCGAGCTAACAAGTATTTCGGCAGCGTCTTCAATATATTCACAGATTGTTTTATCGAAGAATGGAGTGGAAGAATCGAAATCGGACGAAAGGTATCTTTGATCAAAAATAATATTGGCATCGTAGGGATGAACCTAAAAAATATTTTTGGACAATCGTACGAGAGGGTAAATGGAAACAATTAACAGAAGAAAAATGCCAACCTTCTTAATATTCACTTTGAGTGTACCGTTTTCATCTCTCCAACAATTCCTCACTTCTCCTTTGATCATTTCAATCTCATCGATGGAAGCAAATTCAATCGATTTTCTTGTCCTGTTACTAAATTTATAAATTAAATTTAGTCAAGTACAAGTTTCAAGTACTTCATTCTTGATAGCAAATCGAAGAAAAACGAATCAAGCGACGATTCGCGATCCATCATTCTCTCCTGAAAACATGATTTTTTCAAGTATATTTTACATGAGGACTTATGATATATCAAACATAAATGGACAAAACTTGCTCTAATTAAAAAAGTGTCGAAATCGAGTATAATCGCCTTCGAATCGTGGAGTGTTTCTCTGTCTGATACTTCTCCTGGATACGCGCCTCGTTGAAGCTCAGCTCGATAATCCCATTGAGACTGAGATAGATATAGATATGCAATTATTATATGGCTAATATATTCTTAAACTTGAAACAGGATAAAATCAGAAAATTTGAAACCTTTCTTCCCCACTTCTCATTCTTTCGCACTCGAAACATAGGAGGCGAATCAACGATAAGAATGAGTGAGATTCTTCGATTTCCATTTGATGGTTCTTCTGAAAGAATAACCTAAAACAATATTTGTTTAATGTAAACTTACCCAAGCCTTGATCAAATATAATCCTACGGATAGTCGAGAAATCGATCTGGAAAATAATGATTGTTATATAATTAAAGGCAAATGACGATAATCCCATACTGTGATTTTTCCTCGGATTTCATTCTCTTGGTCTCGATTAGTGACGTCTTTTTCCTGTAGATTATATTTAAACAAATATTTCTCACAACTATTGGCATATTTATTAATTTCAAGAACAAATTACCCAATTGTTGTAATCGATGTACATTTCATCCTTATCATACTCGAAATAAACATATACTCCCGTATGAAAACTGAATCCATCATTTTGATCGTTGCTAGTTTTACCTCCAATCTGAGATAAGAAAAGAGTAACAATTGCCAACATAATAAGTTTTTTTTTGAAATTTAAAAAAATCAGTTGGAGAGAAGCACACCATATTCCAGTGATATCCCAATTGGCCATTATTTATAATCGATGCAAATTTTACTTGTGCAATAGGAACGTTTTCGTGAGCACTTCTGCAAAAACATTTGTAATTATTTATAATTATAAGTTGTGTAAATATGTATATTTATGTACAGTGAAGAGATAAGACTAACATCACACGGAGTGGATAGAGTAGATGAGAATAAGTAGAGACCAGTGGCATTTCGTGCCTGAAAATGGATAATGAAATCAAATTGTCCAATGCACTTATGAAACGTACGTCGCTATTATATTCCGTTTGATTGATGCGAAGAAACTATGCATGAACGGAATTAAAATTTCATTCCAGCTCGAACAAGATAACTGCAATTATAACAGATTGTGAATAACTCGGATTTATTTAACAATAGATACCTGGAGACATAAGACGTAGCGACCAGCCTCCTTGATGAATTGTACCTTCTCGTTATTAATAATTTCAATTCCAAATAAGCGTGCATCAGCCTGTGAGCATAGAATGAGATATTATGTGGCAGTTATCTCCTAACAATAAACTCGGATTGAAAGTAATCCATGAGTTCCTTTTCTCGATCATTCTCTCCGCTTCGTGCATAATTTTCATTTTCTCTGTGTTCTATTTCTATATTCATTGGGACACTCCTGATGTTCCCATTCGGATCCAATGGCGTATCTCAAATTAGAATCTACTTTTATTTTTCATCACTAATTTTTACCATAATGTTCAACACATATGTGATTCTTTCGCGTCGATTTCCAAGTATTAGATTCATTGGACGGGAGATTACGAGTAAATCTTGATTTATTATATCCAGAAGTGGAAACTCGATAGTCTCTCCCTCTTCCTCCCCTTCCTCTCTCTCGAAATCCATCACGTCCAAATCGAGGAATTACCTACAACCAAATACTATTCATGTGGTAACACAATTTTCTATTTGTCGAATCTATCTCATTTTCGACACATGATACAATTAGTAGAACATTTTCAGTATGCATAATTTGGAAGCGCATACTGGATAAGAATAAGGATAGAAAGGATAAAGAAGGAATACCATCGACGCCATCGATGGATGGATCCTCTCGACGATATTACTCTAATTCGGAATCTGTAAGTGGCAGCTCACGACGATTCATCTGCTCACATGTCAGAGATACATCAGACACGGAAATGAGTACCGTGAACAACCTTGGTCACGTAAAGAAATATTATAGAAATATATTTACTTCGTGATAATCTTTGCAAAGGCACAGGAGAATGATACAACAAATGAATATCGATCAAAGAATGGAGAAGAAATATGAAAGTGCTATTTCAGTCAATGAACGATGAGAATCGACCAATGTGTCAGCCATTAATTCACTCGATGGAATGTATTCAATTTAGGGCTATGACAAACTGTGAAATAACTGATAACAATCTATTTGAGCAATCTATGAATTGAATGAAGAATGGTAGATCACAATTGCAGTCTGAGTAGTCGAATGGATCCATCATCTGATGCAGATGCAAGAAGAGTCGAATCCTTCGGATTCCATGATACACAATTGACATCCCCTTCATGACCAGTGTACTGTGCTATCTACAAGAGAGAAGGAATGGATGACAAGATGAAGAAGTACTCCATCTCACCTCTTGAATCGTCTCTTCTCCTTCCGTTCCCTCTACTCGGAATACTCGTACACTCTCATCCCCTCCTCCTACTGCTATCAATCCATTCACACTGTTCCATGCCACCTGCAATGACAATGGAGACGTTCAGGAAACGTGAAGATGAACTCACAGAGTAAAGAGGCCATCGTGTGCCTTCTACCGTACACCTCGCTGCCTTCTGCCATTTCCCATTTCTCACTCCGCCCTCCTCTGGTGTCGCAGTGCACGTCCACAACTGCAGATATCAATTAATCTCCTTCCTTGGACTACAGTACACAGCGTTTCAGCCCTGTGGAGAGAGCGGACAGAGAAAATTGGCAGCTGGCCAATATTGCGCATCAAAATAGGCGCGGGGGAGGCGCTCTCCTCCCACCCTTTCATGCGTCGCGTGTCGCGTCGCGTTTTCTCTGACCGTCTGCACTCTCTCGCGCGCACATTGTCTCTCTTTTCTCTAGTCGTCTCGCTATTTTCCGCTCTCGAAACGCTGTGCAGTATCCATTCGGATTGCAACCATTAATCGATATACCGTACCTGAATTACTCTATCTTCTCCTACCGTAACCAATCTTCTTCCACTCGCATCGAATGCCGCACTCCATACAGTTCCATCGTGAGCATCAGCAATGTGTTGATGAGTGACCCAATCCTGAGTGAGAATGGATCAATGAAGGATTAATGAACAAGAATGAACCAACCTCTCCATCAAACTTGTACAATCGAATGGAGAAATCGTAGCTGCAAGAGAGCAGCAGCTGAAATTAGTTCACTTTACGCTCCTCGCGGTTTGGTCGCAACGATTACACTGCTCAAAACATTAATAGGAAGCTTCACTGAGAATACGCGCGCACTATGAGCCAGTGCAACAATTGGCAGCCGTATTGACATGGCCGCGTGGCGCAATGGATAACGCGCCTGCCAACGGAGCAGAAGATTGTAGGTTCGATCCCTACCGTGGTCGCAACTTTTGCTGAACTACTTTCCAAATATCATTCAAACGTTTCTCATTTAAGCATTTTTAATTGAATTGCCCAAGAAATCAAAAGGATGCTCGTATCGTACTCCTTAATAAAGGAGAGAAGCCTCCCGATGCATGTTTGTCCACTATCGCGAAAGTGGGCAGGTTACGAAATTGTAAACAAGTCGAGAGGTCACGAAACAAGTTCAAACGTGTTGCGTGCGCTTTCTTTATTACGAAATGGATGGATAGCGCAACGCATATTGAAGAGGCCTTCAGAGGAAGGGCGCAATCGGCTGCTGTCTACATAAAAGGTTCTAGACTAGCCCAACTTGAATCTCTTTTAAAATAAATATTGCTGTGATGGTTCAATTTATCACTTTTGTTATTAAATCATAGTGAAACTTACATCCTCTGTTGGGTGCCACGTAATGAACTTGACGTCTCCAGTGTGAGGCTGTAGAATGGAAGAGACGGCAAAATCGTCCTCTTCATCCACTGAAGAGTGGCTATGGTAGGTGAATCAGTGATCAGTTTGAAGCCGTTTTCGCATGTATTTCAAGTTTTCATTTTCTTAAACGCCTACCGCGAGGATATTTACTTAATTGAAAAAGCTGACATTGCCAGAACCAGACGCTCTTGTCTCTGCTGCATGTTGCGAAGAATTCATCGGATGGGGAGAAGGCGCATCCTTTCACCTAAAATGGAATGAATTAGCGGGTCAAGGTAGTACTACTAGTGAATTTTAATGACCGAATTTAAATTCAAAGAAAGTATACCTCGCTTTCGTGTCCTTCCAGCTTGTTTGTCTCCTCGAACTCGCCATCCCTTAACAATGATAAATAGTGTCATGGTTACGGTCAATACATGAGATAGATATGAACATCCGAAATAAGATCATATCAACTAGTCTATATATTTCCATACGACCTTAAACGCATCACAGGTAAATAGTTATCAAAGGTTTCATATGAAGTTAACTTACTCTCCCTTCTCGTAGATTACTATAGTGGAATCGAATGAGGCAGAGGCGAGAAATTTGCCATCGTGAGAGAAGCAAACACTTCTAATGGCACGAGAATGAGATGAATCGAGCTTAGTGCGACACTCGAGGAATGGAGATTCTGCAATCGAATCATTGACAATCAAAGGACATACGGTAATCGAGAGACGAAGAAAGATCAACTGACCGGAAGTGCACTTCCACACTCTCACTACTTTGTCGTCTCCGCAAGAGGCAAGGATTCCACCTGAATGATGCCATGCCAGACACCACTGCTTACTGCAGTCTTCAACCTCTGCGATACGCGCAACCGTTACCTCTTCTAGGCTACTCATCTAGAATAGACTAGTCAAGAATACAAGAAATAAACAAATCTGATATTAACGAAATTTGGGCGATTAAGAGTGTACAACTTGGTTTTAACGATGCGTTGCTCGTGTATGGAGCCTATTAAGCACGAAAAATATAAATTTGTTCGTTAGAAAATTAATTAAGCTAATTAAAATTATATGGTGTGAAAGGTACAACAAGTCGCATGATGACACAACGAAAACTGGAACTGACTTTTATTTAAATTACAGTACCCGACTTTTAAAAAAATCAGTTTAAACTATATTTTAAATATATTTAACTTTCCATAATACCCGTGATAAGAAATAAGAACAATATAGTAGCTTCACGGCCCTGCTCTGGATATGTGGATGATGACCACCTTTATCATTAGCAAAATATTTCTCGAGATAGGACGATTCGGAAAAAAATTCAGACAATTGACATATCAAAGATTTTTATTAGCTATAAATTGATTATCATTGTGTTACATTGATTATGGCTCGTTCGGAAGAGTATAATGTGAATATGAAAAAAATGCTGATCAAAGAAAAAAAAATTCAAACGGTTCCAGAGAAAGAAAAAAAAGAGGAATGACAGGAATTGAAGTAAAAGGAATGTGAAGAGAAAAAGATGGCCTAACGAAAACCCTGTGTTTTGCAGAGGGCTGAGAAAATTGCGGCAAAAGGAATGGAATGTGGAATTGGCTATACTGTTAAGGGCAGAGTACAACCATTCCTAACATTCATCAATGGCTATGGATATGTTGAGGGAGAATACTCTGTTACCATATAATTCCTCTGTAGTAATTAAGTATTGACTAATAACCGGATATACTAGTAAGATAAACCTTTCTGCAGACTAGCTGGGAAATCACACGGAAAATCATCACAATCATGGAAACGAAAGTAAAAATACATAATAAATACAGTGAAGAGAGATGAGAAAAATATTCCCTTCAATGAGATGTATTGACTAAACCGGATGGGTCGAATGACGAAACGGGAATATTCACTTGTTGAGGAACTCCTGAAAAGATAGTACTTTATCAATTGCATCAGTCTACCGTATACCAGGATGGATTCCGAGCAGAGAAGCAATGTTGTCTGAGGATGAGGGTACGGTATGAGGAGATGACATCGATTGATGATTAGAAGAGACCATGGGAATATATGGAGACGGTATCGTAGATGGAGAACTAACCATCGGAGAAGTCTGATTGGATTAGGAGTACTGTTTGTTACCGTATTCTCTCATACCTCACAATCACCAGTTGACATTTGGAGTGGAACAGGCATTCTTCCTCCATTCTGATTGAAATGAGTGTTTTCATGTCCCATTTGTTGACTTCTTTGACGGAATAATCGACCACAATATCGACATTGGAATGGTTTTGCTCCTTCAATGTAATCCCTTCTTTCCATTAATCACTTCATCTTTTCACTTACCAGTATGAATTCGTATGTGCTGATCGATATGACTCTTCTGTGTGAATCTCTTCGGACAAAACTGGAAAGAGAGTAAATAATGTCTAAGAATAAGAAGAGTGATCAACCTGACACGCGAATGGCTTGATCTGTTCGTGGATTCGCATGTGTTGTTGAAGACCGCCACGAGCCTGCAGAGTTCACATATTACAAAAGAGATCAAAGATCAAAGATGAAGGTTACCTTGAATCTCTTCATACAAATGGTACATTCGTGTACTCGATCGACCTTGCAATCATTCATATGATCGTGCAACTGAAGGATTACATTATCACTATCAAATTCGAGTAAGAGAATGAATTCTTACTTGTTCTGGAGTACTCAATTTCTTGGGACAGAATTGACATCGATAGAATCCATCTTGTGAAGAACGAGATCCTCGTCTGAGATTATCGATTGATTGAATGAATGATCTACACTAACTAGACTAAAGTTGTCTCATCAGTCATATTCCGTATGATGTTGAACCCAGACGTAAAAGGAGGAGAAAACACGTCAATTCCTCTCTAAGCTCATAATTGTGTTGAGGCCACACGGACAGAGTGAAAAACACGCTTAATATGTAGCTTTTCTGAGGATAGGAAACATTTCCGGCTGTCTGGGTTTGAAATGGAAACAGAAATCAGTTAGAGTAAATACTTTTTCTTGGAAGCCCTTTGGATGACCTAAGTGCTTTCTTTTTCTCTTTGATGACCTGCAGGATGTCGTAAGGATTCCTAATCGACTCCTTTTCCTTCTCACTTTTCTCTCTTCCTTCCAAGAAACATCTGATAATCCCTTGATTGTTGACACCATTTCATCCCTAACGGAAAAATGTGTTAATTCCCGCGTCACTTTCAAGTTTGTGTTTTGGAACCGACAAGGTTAAATGGAGATTGACCTCATCTGAGGAAGACTGACGAGAGATCCTTCTGAGAGAGATCGGGCAGAAGCATACGGTGAGGCTGGAAGGAGTACGGTAATTGATTGTCTTTCAATCGATTAACTCACCGAGTAATTCAAATCCAGTCATTGGAAGGCAATTCATACTGGACATTGGATACGCAGGATCCAGTGGTTCTCAAGGAAATACGGTTGATTATTCGATCAACGGGTAAATAACTAACCATTCTTAAGTTGATGAGTATCCGGTAGACCACCGAGATTCTTCATATCTGAAATGGTCCTTGTTATTCCCCCACTTCTACCACTCTTTTCCTCCTATGAATACGGTGTCCGATCTCGTCCTATTCACTTACTGCTCAGTAGAATTCGTAGTGTATTGTTGTCAAGAGGGAGCGTGGGAAGAGACGTAGGCGGGGAGAATACAGTGGAAGGACCAGCTACCGTAGTCCCACTGCATTCTCCAATGAATGCAGCCAATGGAGAGGGTACGGTAGGAGTGAGAGATGAGATTACGGTAGAAGGGGCGGATGCTTGAGCAAGGGCAAGTAGTAGCTCCAATTGATGACAATCCAGTGTAGAGGATTGCTCGTGAGGAAGTGTCATAGCCAGCTGAGATTACGGTAGGTAAGGATGGAGACGGAGAGAGATACGGTAGCGAGTAGTGATCGATAGCACGGCAAGTAATAATATTCGAAGATTAGTACATCTTACGAAAGTATAATTGTCATCGCAGACAGGATAATATGGACTTCCTGAGGTATACACGACTTCTATAGGTGATTAAATATCACGCAAAAGGAGACTGAAATAGACTTGACAGAATAATTCGGGACGATAAGTTCAGTAGACAAGAAGAGAGATCAGATAAGCAGTGAATAAAAGATTGAGAAAGGATTGGGGGAAAACTCCTCCCATTTTGATTATTGTTTATCTCTAGTTCGTGGATGGAAAACAAGGAGGGGCCAATCCCATCAAGTATCCCTTCCATCATCATCTCCTTATGACTTCTAATGGGATCGAAGGACGACAATAACAGAAAACGTAGCCGGAACGAAGCCCTTTCACGAATTAATGGAAAGTGAGGGAGGAGGAGAAAGAGATCAATCAGTGTGACAAACATTTAGACAACTCTCTTCGCCCATCTGAATATGAGTCAATTCATCTAAGATGACGTCAATCTATCCACTTCAAACCCATCAAATGTCTTCTTTCTTCGAAACACTCAATACAAGTCTCAAGATAAGTAAGAGTCAGTGAGAATGGTCACTACATGCATAAAGGGATAAGTTGCTATCTCACGGGATAGATCTGCCTTCCCTCCATCCATCATAGGGAACACTCTTCTCATTGACCACGATCACCATACTTCAGTGGGCAGCCATTCACAAATAAATACGATCCCTTCCTTCCCGATTGAGAGACCCTTTTCGTATCGAGCATAGATAACAAAGGGATAAGAAAAGAGAAATATGGCCGTTCCTATCCCCCAGAATTGAGGAAAGGAAGGAGGCGGAGCGATGAGGGTCAGGAGCAAGGATTACAAGTATACGAAAACACGAAAAGAGAGATATCATTTGACTGAAGCGATGATGCACTCTCAATTGAGGATTCGCTGCGGGTCCGACGATGGAGATCTATGATTATAAGATAAGGAAGCAAACGTACAGCGAGCTGATGGTTCAATTGCTTCGTTGAACGTGACTTTCAACCTAATTGTAAAGTGTCGGATGGGAGGAAGATAAGTGCTTCCCTTCCATCGGATTTCATTTTTTGTAGTGGATAACAAGCAAAAAATGGGGGATTTCAAAGCAACACCGAATCCATTCAGAGAAAAAGCTTGTCCGAACGAAAAAGAGGCTTTCATCTACGAGTTCTTTGGCTACAAAATTGTGGAAGAATTGATAAAGGATTTGGAAGAATTGATAAAGGTATGGGAATGAACATGTGTGGTGAGGGGAATGACATCGAAGTGAGTCACGAAGGAAGCTTATGATTTCCAAGAAGATATCAATCAATGATTAGAGTAAGAGAATGAAGAAAGAAGAACGAATAGTGAAGAGGAATGTGAAGAAGTTGTGAAGACAATGATGAATTCCGATGGGAATAGTAAAAATATGACCATTTGATATAGATAAAGTATGACTTGAGTGATCATTTAGACCGGAAGATGATTGAAGTAAGCCTCCCCCAACGGACATTACTCACTTTCTGCTTAATTAAGTCTCTCTATTTTTCCTTTTACCTAGAATATTCCGAAAAAAATATCACTGCATCAAAAATCTCACATGACACTACAACCAGCAGACACAAATAATTGATCTATTATCTCAAAATAATCCGACAAAAAATGTCAGTACTTGTATTGTTTTGTCTAACTGAAAAAATGCCTACCCACTCCTATATTTTTTGTACGCCGTTATAACAAGAATTGTTTGATATTTATACTACCGTAAAAATGCACACGACCTTTTCAGAGGGCTAGTTCTTGAAAGAAAACTGTAGAGGAGCAAAGCTGTGAATATCTATCTCTAAGAAGAACAGAGAAAAGTTCTGTCTACCGTAGGCGAAGTATAGGATGGACATCATGAAAACCAGCTATCAAATGATGACCGTGACTGACTGCTTTACTTTTTCTGAACTCACTAACCGATAACAGATGAGAGTAGAAAAATAAAAGGAAAAATAATAATGGCGTAATCTTGGATGATGGGTACTGATCGCGGGTGCTTACAGAAGAAAAAAGAGGATCTTATAATACTTATCACTAATATGCATGATCACCTGATCGGAATATCGCATGTATTTTTCCATTGCTATTCGCATACATCAGATCATTAGTTAATCCTAGCCTAGTCTAATCACAACACGAGGTCCTTGATGATGTTATCCTCTTCTATTCATCGGCACCCTCACGATAACATTCTAAACACCCACGTTGACGTCATTCTAGGAAGAGGATTTTCACTAGTCGAATAATGAGAAGGAAGGAGTTGTCATTCTGATCTCTGAATGAGTCAAACGAAGCGAAGCACAGCGATAATCAGTGACTTGCACCTCGATACTCCGTTATTCACTTTAAGATTACAAGTACGATCAAATTATAATGGAAGTGCACTCGAATGCGAGTGAATTCCGACGTCAAATCTAAAATCCACACTAATTGGTCCATTTTTAGCAACGCTCCTCAATATTTTGGAGCGCCGTAAGAGCCAACAATCCGACAAATTAGTCGTATTTATGGATGGAAAGGGAATTCTGGGAGAAAGGGCGCATGCAATGACTACTACCACTATCAAGCACTCAAATATCAATGTTATTTCGAGAATGGCGGGCTTAATTCTATTGCAGAAAGTGCTTCCCAGTCTGGATACGTTCATCGTTTTTCGAATCTCTGCCCTTTGCGGATTAAAGGAAGAAAACGTGGATGGAAGACTTACACAAGGAATGAGAAATGTCGATAGACTGAGTCACTTTGAATTTATATCTCGAGAGAGATAGAGAAAGGAAAGTTCTGAATACGGTATCTGTAGGCAAGAACGGATATAATCTATTATTGTTCTTCCTCTTCTTTAGACTAAACGAACCAGAAATAGAATCTATCACGAAAATATTACGTGGTGAAATATGCGGAATCAAAAAATTCTGAATATAAAAGAAAAATAATTGTAGATGCGGAAATGGTTAGCAGGTTTGTATTTGATGCCTGAATGTGAGCAATAGAAAAGTGGCAAAAAAAAAAGAGGAAGTGACATATATTGTTATAATTGCTCATTGACCAATATGTTGTAAATAAAAAGCCGTCGAAGAAATCGAAAGGAAGTTTAGAGGATGAGAAGAGATAATCCTAGCAGGATTCTACTCAGTGGAACAAGATTCTGCCTGATATATGATATGTTCTGAATAATCTTTCCCACTCAGGGAGATAAAAGTAGGCCTGATGTGTATGATTTCCTCTGTATTCGCAATCGTCAATGGAGGAGAAAGGGGAGAGATTATGGCTAGAATGCACCGAAATATGCAGAGATGAAGATACTTTGTGACGTAGTCAAAATACGGACTAGCTTGAGCTTATTTTGCCAAGGGAAAGATTTGAAGGAGGAAGTTGAGACTAGAAGATTATCAAAATGCATTCTATTAACCTAAGGAAGAGGTAATACGATGGAATCTGGTGGGTGTACCAACATGTCGAACACACTTTTGCCCTCTCAGATTCATTCCTAATTCCTGGGTTCCTTTCACTTCTTTCTCTTCATATCTCACCTAATTGCTGAGTTGCACTACCATTTTTTGCCGTTCTTTTATCCTTTCTCTGCATTCTCTCGGTTTTCATCAGTCTCTTATCATCTGTAATCAGTGAAGACACCCTAAATATTCGAAAGGCGAAGCATCGAAAAGAGTGGAACCACGAGGGGAAAATGATAGCAGAAAGTGGAAAAGGGAATGTAAAAGAAGCTGCAAAGTGGTCATGTCTAGACTCATTCAAGTCATATAAAAAAATAACGAAGCCATAACCAATCAAAGAAGATATTGAAGAAAGAGCAAATATTCAAAATGTATCATGTGTTATGATGCAAGACCTAGTGAGAAGTATTAACTGATAGTCAGGAGATAACAAGTAACTAGCCTAGTCTCATCTGTTGTTTCATCACTGCTTTCCCTTATGACGCATGGACGATTCTCGAAAGAAGAGAGAGGGAGGGGACACAGTACCATACACCTCATCATCTTTTGGATTGAACAACAACGAAGATCATCTATCTCATGAGGATTGACGTACTCTATGGATAGATAGACAAGGAGATGGATAGATAGAAGGAGAGGGATTGATAAGAGATGAAATGGACGACCATTTAAGGGAATGAATTTGTGTCGAACGAAGATGAAGAGAGAAAGAGATCAATGCTATCCAAATTGGAGAAGTTGCCTCTTTCAGAGTATTCATCAGAATGAACTTCAGTCTCCTTCTGCACCTTTCCTATTCAAAGTACTCCTTAATCAGCAAGCGAGATTCAAGAAATGCAAAGATGGAGCTCATCAGTAGGGGAACAATCTGATTCTTCTCAGAACGTGGACATAACTGGATATGGGCAGGAACTGTAGGGTTGAGTATGAAGAGATGCGTCACTTCCGGGATATCGAACATGTTCCAAAGATAGAGTGAGCATATTAACAATATTAGATACTGTATCGGAGAATGCGTAGCTGAATCGACAATGAGCTTCCTACTATAGCAACGACCACGAAAATGAACGCTAATTGAAGAGATGAAAGAATATTACCGTGACAAAATATTATAAAACAAGACTAGTACGTCAGAAATCTCACTTGGAATGTTTTCATCACAGTACTCTTATTTTTCTTATCTAATTTCACCAAGAAAAACGAGATGACTAAAAGAGATCACTTTGGTCTGGGAGAGAAAAGAGGAATACCACATTATTATCTTTAGTGTTGATGGTTATGAAGACGACGAAGCTGGAAGGACCGACGATAAATATATTGACAGATCCACTTCTACAGTATGACATACACAACAGGATTACGGTAGGCACACCACAGCTAAGTAGATGATCGGACACCGTATCATTCATTTGATTCATTATATCTCCCTTGGGTTTCTGTATCTACGTCATTCATTCTTACCTCCGATGTTGTTGTTGATAGGAGAAGAAGTAGGAGAAGAGTGCATTCTGAATGAACAAGTTTTGATAGTTGAATGACAATCGAGGGACCGATTTCGTCCATGAAAATACCCGAAACATTTATAGATGACAGATATAACGCAATTCTTTTCTCTCACTTGATATTTTGTGAAAAGGAAGACGCACCTGACTAGCATCTGATCAAGTTGTTGACACGTCGCACTACCAGATGGAACTCCTGCACTACCGTATCCTCCATCGAGCATCGATGTTGATGGATCCTGACAGGAAATTTATTAAGAATGAAGGATGACGATTTTATTCATTTTTAAAAATTAGGCTAAATGAAAGAATTCTTGATTTTGAGATATTATTTGCACTGAATTCGTTATTTTTGAGATTGAAATAAAATGATTAAAAGCTCAAAAGATATCTTGCAAGAGAGGATGAGATAGAGAGAGAGAGGAGGGAATTCGAAAGGGAACAGGTTTGCAATGGACGAACGGCATCACTACCTAATTGAAAAATAGCGGACCATTACTCGAGAGAGTTTAGTGAGCAGTGTTTAGATAAGGGGGAGGGGATTAATTACAGAGTACATTTCATGAGATCACAAAAGTATGAGAGGATAAATTGGTAACAAAATAGAATCTTAACTAATTTTAATTATATTAAAAACGGTGTAGAATGACAAGATGAAATTTTGTGAGATTCACTATTTGCACAGTCTCTAAGTCGACAAAATACCGTAGGGAGATGAAATACATTTCGATTTACGATTTTAAAAATTTCTAAATCTAAGCAATGCAAAAAATTACAGCAGTATGCACGTAAATTAATTCCGAGAACTTTTGTCGAGATAAACGAATGATATCCCAAGCAGATATCCTCGGTGCCAATTAGTCTCTCCCCCTTACATGTTCCCATTCCCTTTCTCCATTAGTTCACCCTATTCGCAATCAATGGCTCTTTTTTGCATGCTCTCCCTCTCGTTTTCCCTATCGGTTCACTCATCTTGCTCTATTGAGTATACTGTCCGCATCTTAAACTGTTATCCGTTCTAGCTCCCAAGTTCACTAATACTCCATCGGAAAGCTTCCAACATTATCTGCTTATTATATTTGCACACATGATTTGGATAAATCAGTCGGAACTTCTTCGATTCCCCTCCCCCCTCGGAATAAGTGCCAATTAGTGAACAATACGCTCCCACTATTTTTTCTATCTGGTAAGAGATAATAAAAATGGGTGAGATCAAATAATCCTGACCTGATGTGCATAGGTGGTGGGAGTCCAATGTAAACTGGGAGGAATGGATGATGAAGGAGGTTGAGATGATCCATGAGGAGGAGGAGGAGGAGAAGGCATTGATCGAAGATGATCATCTATTGTCATCGATGATGGATCATGTGAAGATGAAGATGGAGGATGATGATCAAGAGGAGGAGATGATGATGACATCTATAATAGAGAGAGATACTATTAGAGAGAAGATAATCATTGTGATAGGATAGTGCAGGCAAGTGGAACCCCCTTTTTTTATATCTATCATCTCAAACAGGACTTCTTGCAGTAAATCATTCGTACATGCGGCAAATTTATTAATCCTAATGATATTTAACGAATTAAATAGCAATTATAGCGTAATCTATCAAAGATGAGAAAATTAATGCGGGGGAGGGGTATCTGATTTCAAGGAAAATCGTTAAGATCGTGCAATATTCGAACTATATTAATAAAATCGGGAAATAATTTTGACTTAAAATATAAACAGCTATTCCATTTAAGTGATTTTCAAGACGTTGTAGAGCTTCAAAAAGCAGAAAATAAAAATGAGAGCCAATTTGAGGTAGACTGTATAAATGATGTGAGACCAAAGAATGACGTAGATAGAAAGAGGAAATTCAGAAGTCTCTTGAGAAATGAAATGGATTATGACAGTATGAAAGGAGGAAGAAAGAAAAAGAGAAGGCATCTCACGTATGTAGTTTTATCATTGCATCAGTACAAGAAAGATGAGACTGAGGAAGTTGTTCACTCACTCAAGAGCACGCTCGAAATGCCATTCATTTGACCATAAACAAATTCTAATCCCCCTTCCGCAGGGATTATTTGTTTCATTGAAAATTGCGCGACATCAGATATCACATGTGAGATTCGTGCCATGAAGTGTCCATTCAGTGACCATCTCCTTTGTCCATCTCTATTCATCGCGTGTTTAGTAGTTACAGTACTCTATCAACCGGAAACATCTCCCGTCCCCCTTCTCTCTCCCCCTTCTCTCCACTGGATGATAACCAATGGGAAGAGAGATTTATCAACTGTTGCGGAAGTGAGTAATGCACTATCTCTTACACAGAGAAATCACGAGAAATCAAGAGAATGCTTGGAGTAAAGAATAGAAGTCATACCATAGTGAAGCAGGCACAGTGTAGCATGGCTGATACTAGAGAAGGACTGAGATAGATATTGCCCCTTCTGGCCAATGAATTTGCCCCTCCCTCTGGCCACTTATTTCATGACTCAATTCCTCATTCCGCCCAATTATCACACCATTATCCTATCAGGGATTTCGCGCTTTGGATTCTATTGCGAGAGAGTGGGCGCGCACTTTCCAGAGGGAGAGGGAGGAGGAGGAGAGGGGAGGAAGAGGGGGGGGGGGTCCAGAAAAGGAGAGGGAAAAGAAGTTGGATTTGCCAAGGTAGAAGAGGATGGGATGGACGAGACTGAGACCGTCATTGAGCAATCGACATCACGTCACAGTTATCACTCTGATGAAGGGAGAAGAAGAGATATATCGGGAGAAGTCGTAGCTTCTGCCAGTGAAACATCCACTATCGGTCAGAAATCAAACTGATTTCAGAAAGATTCTACATACATTTGTTGAAAGCAAATATAAGGCATTGAGCGTCTAGGCATTGAGCAAAATAGAGTAATGATGAGATGGATAATGAGGAATTCAAATAAACTCTAACTTATAATCCGTTCATTTTTGTTGTCCTCAATTAAAAGCATGCCCTATATTTATCTGTCCCTTCACACCTCATTTCTATGAAATTCCGTTCATTTTGATTCGATTGTTCCAGTTGCCATCATATCGTTTTTCTTTACCCTTTGATCCTTCTCTGGGGGATAAATTATCCCGTCTGGTCAGGGACCAAATTGGATAATTCGTGCCTCCCTCACATAGAAACCCTTCGAGGATTATTGCATACGAAACTGATATGGCTCTAAGCACTTTCGCATCCATTTTGGGAATCTTTGCTATTATTAATCTTGGTGTGAGAAAAAAAGCTAATCTCAACCCTAGTTTGGTCAGCCAAAATCTTACAATCAGTTCCATCTATGCTGACGTGAATGGACTTTACTACTCTTTTTGTAAGTTATTTCAAGCATTTGTAGTTAGGGAAATTACTAATTTTACCCGTTCGCTAAGTGGAGAGGTATAAAAAAAAGGATATAAGACAACTCACAACATTCGTAGTTGAATGCTCCGAAGAGAAGTGATTCGATCTACAATGATGATGAATAGTCAGATGTCGATTGACAGAAGGAGTGAGATTACCGTACCCTTCAATGCAAGTTGAGAAGTGTACACGATGTAGAAATGGATGCCCGATGGAATGCGATGACGAAATGGTTACTCTCGAGTCTGCAATGGAAATTGTGAGGATACTGTATCTAGTCGACGGATTATCGAAAGGCGAGATGTATCAAATTCCGGCAACGGTATCCATAATGAGATAACGATAAGGGTAGAGACAAATGTCTTGAGTAGGAGAGGAGAAAGTGTTCATCTGAACTGACTCCGCCCACTCATAATTGCAAGTCAGAAAGGAATCACATCTTCCCAATGGCAAGGTGCTATTCTGAACAGGTCACGAGGATAATGAAGAGAGATGAATGATCTCGTAGAGCATGTAATCCCTTATTGGAGAATGGAAATGAAATGATAAAGAGATGAATGAGATCATCACGATTCTATGGAAACAGTTAAACAATGAGAATGACTTCTCGTTTCAAGAATTGAAAAGAATCGAGACAAACAATCTGACGAACGCATCCAATCGGGAAAGAGCTTTCATTGACAAATTCCTTGTTTTTCTTGCCCAATCCAGATAACTCGAGACAACCTAAGAGAGAGAATGAATGAATTGAAAAATCTCGTGATTTATCACTGAATAGAAAGGAGGGATCATGTGAGGATGGAGGGAATAGAATTTATCTACCCATTCCAATGAAGATTCAACTCATTATTCCGCACGAATTACAATAGATATTGTATGACCAAAGAACGTGAACAATGTCTACCACTTGAAGCAAGACGAGACTACAGTGTAGTCAAACAAAGAACTGTATCCTACAGTACCCACATGGAAGAAGGAAGGATAGTATTCATTCGAACCATATCATTGATAAGGAGACGGGCAGAATTGAAAGAACGTACCTTCGTAAACCATTCTTGAATAGAGCTTAGACATCTCTGAAGACAGAGAATTATTTTGTTGAAAAAGAAGACACAAGAAGAAATATGATGGAATAGACTAGGAGCCGTTGTGACAAGGATAAAAAAAGATAAGAGTACCACCCTCTTAACAGAATCATCATTGCAAACGGTGAATTTTACATGACAGAAGACGAAAAAGGTGAAGGGGTACTTCTGAGATAAGAGAGAATGAGCATGTAATCCCTTACCGTATTCCTCTAGATGAGAAAAGAGGATAGAGAAGGGACCATCTCCCTTATCTTCCCATTCCGTCTCCGTTCAAAACCAGTACTGCACAGTACTTTTTGCATAGAATGGCAGCATTCTCAACGAGAGAGAAGAGGAGTAGAGTAAGTAAGAGAGTATGTAGAATGAAGAGAGGGAGAGAAATAGAGGAACCATATCATCGCAACAATTTGTATGAAGAAAAGCGTGAAGAGGTGCCCTCTAGTTTGATGAATGAGGAGAGTGAAGAGAGAGAAGGGGCGTCAACTAACTTATCCTCTTATATTCATTCATTTATCAGCCAATCTCGGAATCGAACCATCTATCTGACTGATGGGACAAAAGAGAACGAAGATATGAAGAATGAGACAAGAAGATCTGTGAAATCACAGAAAGATAGAAAGCAAAAGGATAATCTTCCCAAGTCTCTCGGAATAGAAGATAAGGAAAAGTATCACAACATCATTTACTTCTTCAGCTATCAAATGCAAATGATTGAGACGGAAAAGGATAGATTATGGCCACCCGAATGAAGAGAAGGGAAGGACTAGAGGGGCAATACTTGAGATGCAGTAGATAACCACTCAAGATCCTCTACTCATCCCCCTATTAATTTACGACTTACTTACCTTCGACGACTTATCAGAAAAAAATGAAGAGTAATTGGGGGAACACTCATATTATCAAATAAATACTACGACTTCTACTCATCTCATTTTTAAAAAGAAGTTTTGCAAGAATTTTCATAATTTAAATTCTAGGATCTTAGATTCTCCATAGGTCATGTGTGTACTGAGAATCAAATCTATAGAAATAAGGAATCCAAAGAGATATTGTGAAAGAGAGAAATTGAAACTACTCGGAATTTTCTTCATGTTTCTTCTTTGATTGTCACGCATTTTTTCAAGTGTTTATCTCATTAATTGTGATAATGAGATGCTCTCGAAACGAAGCAAAATGGCCTCGTTCACTTCCACTCGAGAATTCTTCCGCCAATTATGAGATGATTAGAGAGATGGAATATCCATGATATATCAGAGACCAATGACCAGGTAACAAACAAGCAACAGGAAGGAAATGAGCTCGATGAACCATAATAGAGATGAGATGGAATGAGCAAACTATGATCTGCCAAGAAGTTAGAGACTTATTCTCAATCTATCTTCACTTTCAGAACAACTTCTGAACAGATTGAACACTACCACAATCGGTTTTAATCTATCACACATCGCAAGCTTTTGTTCAGCACTACCGAAACGAGTGAAGAATACGTCACTCTGCAGCGTAAGGGACTACAATTGTTCCTGGTGAACAATTTGTATTCCTTCCTAACTATGCGAGATACATCTATCTCTTCCCTCTGAATCTCGAGCAGTAACGAAAGCACAGTTCATTAGACGATCAAAGAACATTTAAAAAAGTGAAGGAAGAGAATGGTGGTTGCGCATTTACTGCACAATTGAGAGAGGAGAAGAGAAGAGGATCGAAAATGTTGCGAATAAGACTCGACAAAAAGTAGGAATGAAAAAGAGGTACGAACGATGAAACTCGATAGAGGAACACCTTCGTCATTCGTGAGATTGTCACCCCCCCCCTCTCCTTCCATGGCAGAGTAGGGATTCCCCCCTTAGACGACTATGTCGCCCCAATCGTCATGACTGCACGGAAGATCGAGAAGAGAGAGAAAAAGTTGAACTTATAGAGATGATTGTTGAGTGGAATGCGGGGGAGGAATGAGAGAGTGAGAGAGAGAGGTGAAAGACTGAATGAGAGTGTGAATCCGAGTGTGATATATCCCATTGTTATCACGAAAACAAATGATTCGAAACAAACAGAAAGATTAGATGAGTTGAGGGTGGTCTGATAACCTTTGACCAAAATGACGCAAGAGATGCATACAATTTCTTTCAACTCAACCGATTTTGTAAAATATTTTCCCCAATTTTCTATACACTTTGCTGCATGCAAAGTTGAAGCATAGCGTAGCCTAATGCATGCGAAAACAATTCTCATACCGGAAATTTAATAATGAAAATACCTACACAAAACATTGTCGGTCTCATGAGCAAAGTGCATACTGAGAATGAGTAATAATGAGTGATAATGATGATGGAAGAGAAGGAGGGGAAGATGAGATAGAGGAAGAATCCCTATCTATCTTCAAGCATAATCATTCTAATCAGCCTGAATGGATTATGTTGCGGGCAATGGGAGAATTGTAAGAAGTCTTCCATACGGAAATAACTCTGTCCGGAATGAGAAGACCCTCCGATGGCCGAGTTATGATGTTGACAATAATTGGGACTGAGCAGCTTGAGAAGGGGGGAGATTAAGGGACGGATTGAGAGATGGAGATTGTGTCATCTCAAAGAGTCAATGCAGTTTCACTCTCAATAATCTCCAAATATAAAAGCGTAACCCCTACGTATACACACGCTTTCGTCATAAACGAAACAAATTATATCTGAATCCATACCAATTGAAACTTCCGCGCAATCTCCAAAAGTAGATCAAATTTGAAATTCGGCTCGGGCCCCTATTCGGTTCGTATCAATAGCAAGAAATAGATAAGAACGACTAATGAATTGATAAGGCTAATCTGTGGACGAGACATTTCCTACCTACTGCAGAGACGTGAGAAGAGGAAGACTTCCTTACTCTTCCATTCCGTCCAAATAAACCAAGTTAGAACCCATGACAAGCTCACGGCACATAATCCCTATAGGGAAGGTAAGGGGACGAAATGACTCCCCACTTCGAGTACACTGACGACTCATTAATTAATTGCTGCATTGAATTCTTGTTAAGAACACATCCAGTACAGGACCCACGGGAATGTACGGTACTTCATAATGAGAAAAATGCTCACCTTCATCCTAGAAAGGCGTCGAATCGCTGGAAGGAACCGGCGACACTGAAATATTTTAATTGATAATTTTAGTTTTTATCCATCTCTCAAGGTATACACAGAATACCGTAATCGAACGGGTGCTGAGGGTGCAGAGTGTGTTAGGGGAGAGAGGGGAGAGAGAGGGAGGAGAGGAGGAGTCACTGAGACGGAAGCATTTATTCCCATTAGTAAGATAACAAACTAATAAGTTCGAGAGCAAGAAATAGTCTTC
Organism: Pristionchus arcanus; assembly: GCA_900490705.1. NCBI lineage: Eukaryota > Metazoa > Nematoda > Chromadorea > Rhabditida > Neodiplogasteridae > Pristionchus > Pristionchus arcanus. Next base: position 560,338 of record LS484858.1, on the reverse strand, counting down.
CACTCGGAATAACAACAACAATCAACAATGGATTAAGAGTACTACCGTGCTACTCATCTAATTGGTCAGAGGGGGGGGGGGGGAGGGGATAATGAGAGAAGCGTGCAATAACTTGAGATTGAGTGGGAGGGAAGAAATGGTACACACCTGCACAATTTGAGGTTGACTACAATTTATTGAGAGGGCTCTCAAATGATCAACGAGCATATATCCAACAACGAATGACTAATAGTAAGATCAAAGTTAATTAGATGATGTATCTATTCAGCTCTATCTAGTTTCTCCCTACTACAATCAAATACATGTTCAGGAATAGATTGAGATTCCTTGGCTCTTCTCTCATATTCCTTTCTCTTGCTTGGTTTAATTCTCTCGAAAGAAGGTGGTCCAGATGCCAATTTATCTCGAAGAGTCTGAAAGAGGTAAATAAGAAATGGAGATGATCGTCCATTAAGGCCATCACAATAATTGTTGTTTACCACTCGAGATGAAGACATATCACGACCACTTTCCCATACCAATTCCTTGCATAACCCGTCACCCCCCCCCTCCCTTCCTTCCCTCTCTAATCCTCACCTGATACAGTATCCACTCTTCTGTTGTTACTGCAGCTACAGCACATGCAAAATGATCGTCAGTCGAATCGAGAATCTCGTGAAGTGAAGGATTCTCCTGTGATAGAAGAGCATTGTTCAGAATGATGAGAATACCACAAGTACATATCAGCGCATGTCATTACTAAGGACAAAACATGAGCAGAATTGTACTGATAATATCGTTGCTTTGAAGCTAACCATTTTGATTTGATGATTCTTCTTATCGGGTGTTGTGTACCTTCCGCACTTCTGAAGAAATTCGTGACGAGCCATTATTTCCTCAAATGCAGAGTTCATCATAACAATTACGATAGTGCACAACTCACATCGAGAGAAATCTCAGCCCATCTCGAACATTCAATAAATTCTGAACCTTCCATACACATCTGAATAATATTTAATTCGAAATACTCTCCTACATTTTGATTTTTTTGTTTGGCTACAAAAGCCTCTGGGAAAAAACAATCTTTAAAATTATCTCTTGATTGCTATAGAATGTTGATATGGATAATTAAGAAACAGGAGAAAAAAGTACCTGAAAGTAAATGTATTCGTATTTCGCTTCGACTTCATCCACATTCTGTAGTAGAGACTGAGGACACTTCTGGACGATCGATGAAATCTGAAAACCATTTCATCTCACTCGCTGAAGCCCCATTAATCAAGGAAAGACAGGGAAAACAAGTGAGGGAATGGATATCTCTAATCAATGAATCGACCTGTTTCCTCGAGAAGAATGCTCCCATCGCTTCTGCTGTCGCTCCCAATGAAGATTCACTCACTGCGAAGAGAAGGGCAGGACAGGAGCGGATTAGTCTGAGAGGACAGGGATTGAGTTCGTTTGGGACTCAAATAACTCCCCCAACTACTTGTATTAATGTAAATAATCATTCCCTTCCCTTCCTTCATTCCCTTCCCTTCCTTCTCATTCCCTTCCCTTCCTTCACATTCCCTTCCCTTCCTTCTCATTCCCTTCCCTTCCTTCATTCCCTTCCCTTCCTTCATTCCCTTCCCTTCCTTCATTCCCTTCCCTTCCTTCATTCCCTTCCCTTCCTTCATTCCCTTCCCTTCCTTCATTCCCTTCCCTTCCTTCATTCCCTTCCCTTCCTTCA